>JAFJYH010000146.1:0-109645 GCA_017365405.1 Cadophora malorum | reverse complement strand
AAGAGACAGCTTTTCCCCCCTCCCCCCACAGAGAGAAAAGGAAATTTTTTGTTTGAAGTTGTTAGTGATGATTGAGCAATGATATTACATCTTTATCTTATTCGTATTTCGTCTCGTCTTCTGTCCCTGATTCTCCCCGTGACCTCTTTATTCTCCATTTCTCCCCATGAATGCACCTCTAAGATAAGCCCTTCCAAAAAATCCAAGTCGAGAGCAAAAATCGCCGCCAACGCCAATAGATAGATATATACAGAACGAAAAAAAAAAAAAAAAAAAAATAGCCTCCCCACGACCAAAAATGCTGAGCAAGTACCGCGTACAAGTATCGTGCAAAATGACCCAACATGCCCAAGTCGACATGGCTCTGTTTCCAGGCATGCCATGCATATCTCCCAGTGGAGGATACATCTCTCAACTTCTCCCCTTTCTCCTTCCACCCTTCATCCCCATTTTTTTGGGGTGTCTTTACACCCCAATATCAACACTGTACTCATCCATCCAAAACGTGACATTCTTCGTCGCCGAGAACGCCTCCGTGCCCATCCCCAAATGACCGATCCACAAGCCCGTACTCGAGAAGTTCGCCTGGGTAATGGTATCGAGTTTCGTTAGGAGGGGGCGGATATCGCCGTAGAAGGTTTCGGTGGTCGCGGATGAGACCCATGTGAGCACGTTTTGGAGGAGGGAGTTTTGGCCGGTGTAGAGTTGGCTGGAGACGGAATTGTCAGTGTTGGTCTTCAGAGGGAACGGAGGGGAGGGGAGGGAAACAAGGGGTTCGGGGAATTAGATAGGGCAGGGTAAGGGGAAAACATACAAAGTCGTCCCATTAATACTCTCCGTCGTAACCACCCCATCCTCCTGTCCAATCGCCTGAGCCGCAGTCCCAAACTTCGCAAACCAAATCATGACCTCGTAGTTCGCCAGACTGGAGTTCTCGGCCGCGGTCTTGTCCGCGTCCAAGAACATATCGATTGCCACGTTGGTGTTTACCGCGTTGGCGAGGAGTTCGGATTCAGAGGTTGTGGCTGCGGGTGTGTCGCCTACGCCGTAGGTCCAGTGGGTGGAGAGGGCGATGGTTTTGATGGTGGAGAGGAGGTACGGCATGTCGGTTAGGACTTGGACGTTGGGGAAGGCGTGGACGGGTTGTGATGCTGGGCCGGGTGGGTAGGCCCATGTTACGGAGAATTCGGGGGCGGTGGAGGGGGTGGAGTAGGTTCCGTTGTTGAAGGATGTTACCTGGGGGAGGTTAGAAGGAGCTTTTGATAGAAGGTGTGAAGTTGAAGAATGGTGGATTTGAGGTAGAATTGCTGGAAGGGAGTGACATACGTTCATACACATAGCTCCTGGATCACCTTCCGTGTAACCCCACTGATTGGGATTTACTGTTCGAGAAAGAATGTTAGCCAAGTCCAACTCTGATTCAGTCCAAGAAGAAAGCAAGCAATTGCCAATATTCAAATATGCCAACCATCCAAGCATTCTGGCAATAATCCAGATCTGCAGGTAAGCAGTAGGGTGAAGACGGAGTATATCCAGTCAGATGCTTTTTCTGACTTTGCTTTCCTTCATCGATACCGCATATTCTCCTCCTCCAGTATATCTTTCTACTCTCTTCTTCCTCCCCAGCACTTCCATCTCCCTCCCATCCCGCGATATCCAACCATCCCCAACACCCAAACGAAACAGTGAAATAAAAACCACTTACAAGTATACTGAATCCCCGAACTCGGCGCCGTGTATCCAACCTGCTTCTGACAAAACAACTGGCTCGTAACTCTATCATCACCCTTATTTCCAGTATCACCGCTACCAGTACCAGTCCCTCCAGTTGGAGTATTGAAGATGGGTTCTTGGCCTGTCGCTGCGCGGTGGGAGTCTACGCCAATGAGGACACCGATTGTTGTTCCGACTGGGAGGATTAGGAGGCCGGCGTTGACGAGCCAGCGGAAGTTGAGGAGACCCATCTTGATGGGTGGGAGTAGAGGTTGTGTGGTGTATTAATTATGGTGTGTAGCGATCGGTATGTAGGGATAGAGGGAGATGTCGAAAGCGAGCGTGGTGGGTAACGATGAATGTTGTCGTCGTGTATATCCTCACATGTGAATGATACAATTAATCGTACAATGGAATTCAGTCGTCGTAATTGTCTCGCCCAATTGATCGGTCGTGTCGTAATCAAAGGCGCGCGATGTTTGATATTGGCAAGTTACGTCAAAAAGAGCGGCCGGACGAAGTCGAGGAATTTCGATTTGAACCAGGCAGGAAACGAATGTGATGAGTGAACAAACGAACGAGTGTCTCACAAGTCGCAGGAAAGTCCAATTTCTGGGAAAGTGCCGATATTGATCCAGTCCGAATTGTCAAGATTAGAAAGGAAGATCAAACTGTGCAGTTCAAAGGCAAAGGCAGCCAGCCAAGAGCAACAATCAAGAGCAGAGGCACCAGAGTTGGAGAACAGCTCTGTCAGCCAACCGGATCTCAGCGGGCATTCTCCTATCCCACCTGGAATCCCACCCCTTGTCCGCCACTGTTTCCTTACGAACCCAAGCCCAACACAGAACCAGCTCTCCTAAAAGCAGCAAGCACACCCAAAGCAAGAAGGTAAGAAGAAAGAAAGAAAAATTCGAAATTCAAGTGCCGCCGAGCATACCTAAAGCAGCCATAGCCAGGCTTAGCAGCAGCCACCATCAAAAATTCTCGTGTCTCTGGTCCCGCCTGTGGCTACTGGTCTCCATTCATAATCGCTCGGCGTCACGCTACACAGGCACCAGTCGACCCCTATCCAGTCAATCCTCTCCATCCCAGCTGTACTGTACTGTAATGCCTGTCAGTCCCAGGCAATCTTCCTCCCTCCCTTCCCTCCGTCATTCGTCCGATCCCACCATCACATCCTTGCACAGGCATCCACTCTCAGCCCATCCAGCACGTTCGCACCAGGGGTCAATACGAGAGCGATGCCTTGATGCCCTGATGCCGCTGCCTTCCCGGAGTTCCCTCCCCAATCATCCCAGCGTCATCCCACTCCAGGGAGCTCCACCCACCCATTCCCAACACCCGCCCCCTTGTCGGATGCAGATAAGCTCGTGAGGGAATGTAGCTTGATGAGCAGCTAATGCCTGATGAGGAACGCTGGTTGCTAGTGAGAAAAAGATAAACGGCACTTATGCAGGGGTTGGGGTGTGTTGTGCTATTTCAGTGCCCACTTGCTAGGCCTACCACACCACCCACTTGCGTACAGTACCGTATTTAATTCGAGGGAGGGCCGTCAGCGCCCGATGATGAGATAGTGAGAAAGTGATCGTCTTGTCCGGCCGATAAACAAGTGACTGAGGTGGGAAGGTTAGATGAGAGCCAAGTCTGAATATCTCGGCGCTGATTGGGTGATTTCCGGGATTGGAAGGACTTTCTGATGGGTTGGGTTACCTTTGGTACGGCTTTGGTAAGGGGTCAAAAGTGTGATTGGCTAAGGAATGAAGGCATGAAGCGTAGCCGGAGACAGCCTTAAAAGAGACTGTTGTTGTCTTTCACATGCGTGCAGTGCATTGTTTTATTTTTGGGATACCCGGGGATAAGGCTCAGAGGAGAGGACAAAAGAGGGTGTGTGCTCAAACTGCCACTCCACGTTTACGAACGATTGCATGGATGAGGCATCATGGATGATGGCAATTATGGGATGAAATCATAGATCCTCTGAGTCGCTGTTATCAAGAATGCCAGGGAAGTCAAATAAAATACGGGAGGGGCGTCGAGCACTTATGAGAAGGGGGCGGATACGGGATCCCGAAGAGATACCGTTGGTGGCACTCGGTGGCACTTGATGCGTGCGGCGGCGTTGTTGTTGTGTGCCTTGTGTGCTTGTGGTGTGAGCGCCGCTTTGAGACCATCTATTGAACGGTTCCATACCTATCAAAGGCTATCCAGATAGCCCCGAGGCGGTGCTGTGCCCGTCGAATGCCAGTCAGAAGTCGGTCATGTCAGTGCTGTACGGCATGATGGGGATGTCTTGCCTCTCCTGACTTTCCTGTCACTCTCTCATTTCTCGTCTCCTCCACCTCCATCTCGTTTTTAGACTTTCCCTTGCTGGGGTTTGGTTCCTTCTTCGTACCTGCTTTCTTCCACACCAGTTCCTTCCTTCTCTTCCTCCGTCTCCCTTTCAATCTCAAGTTTGTCTTGTCTTTTCCACCAGACCAGACCAGACCACTTCCACTCGCCAACCACACTCGTTCACGGACGCGTTATGCAACGTTAATAATCACACAACTCAATCACTCACACTCGTTTTGACATCATCTGATTGTTTATTGCAATATCCGTCTCTCGTTCCTGCTTGTCATCGATCAAGCCTTAATCATCACATCATCGGATTTGTCGGGAAGACTCGGTTACCAGCCATTGTCTAGGAGGAGGAACGCAAAGAGAGACATTTGGCTGTACTACCAAGGGATACTTCCCGCCCACCTCGCCCGTCATGGACAGACGCGATGTTTACGAAGAGGAAATGAAAGATATCAGAGGTCATAATCAACCATACCTCAACACTGCTTACGACCCACACGCTATCAGTACAGATAATCTCATGATGCCAGAACGGTTAGCAGCGACGCCCAGTCCTCGAGGGAGAATGAGACCTGGATATCCGGGAGCACACGACTCTGTTGGGTCTGGTCATGGTTGGCACCCAGATTCAATTCCAGGTACACCTATGGACTCAAGATGTACAACACCTACATTATCACCAGTACGTGCCCCTGCATTTAACAATGACGATATACTTCAACAAGTCTAACATTCCCAAGTATAACCATGATTTCAGTGGATCAAGAAGTTATCTCAGCACAACAACACTCGTCAACAAAGGCCCAGGCAGCGGGCACCTCTCGTCCTCGACCTTCCCATCCAAAAACTCCCTCGTATCACAGGATTCGATATCACGACTTCACGACCGCGACGACGTCGAATTATCAAAAGGTTGGCGTCGCTTCATCTTCAAGTTCGTACCTTTCCTCGCACTGGCCAATACAGGTCTGTATCTCGCATATCTCGGCCTACGAATCGCATGTGTGATCCTCGCACAGAAGAAGTTCAATGTCGTATACCCTGGAGCTTGGGTCTTCCTAGGCGTGGAGATCATTGTCGCGATTCCTTCGCAAATGCATAATTTCTGGACCATGTGGGCATTGAAGAAGAGAAATAGGCCGCAATTGAGATTGACCTCCGATGAGGTTCCCGGCGTTGATGTCTTTGTTACCTGCTGCGGAGAAGATGATGAGGTCATTCTCGATACTGTCCGCGCAGCTTGCGATTTGGATTATCCTCGCGATCGATTCAGGGTTATTGTTCTTGATGATGGAAAGGCTGCCAGTTTGGAAGCCGCCGTCAATCAGCTCGCATACGTCTACTCGAACCTCTACTACATGGCCAGAACAAAGGTCAAGGGAGTACCACATCACTTCAAGGCTGGAAATCTGAATTATGGACTCGAACAATTGGATCTTTTACCTGGTGGTGCAAACGAGTTTATGGCTGCTTTGGACGCGGACATGGTAAATAAACCCCCTTTTGCATTTACCCAAGCGAGCGAGAACTTAGTCTGGACCTCATTCACTGACGCGACCAGATTCCTGAACCTTCATGGCTACGAGCAATTATGCCACACATGGTCGTGGACCCCAAACTTGCGTTGGCTTGCCCACCTCAATTGTTCTACAACACACCTGTATCCGACCCCTTGGCTCAATCCCTAAACTTCTTCGTACACGTAATTGAACCCATCAAGGATGCTCTAGGAGTCGCATGGTGCACTGGATCTGGCTACGTTATCCGCCGTCAAGCTCTCACGGAAATTGGAAACTTCCCTCTTGGATCTCTCGCCGAAGATGTGGCAACCTCGACTCTCATGCTCGGATGTGGCTGGAAAACAGCCTACATTCACGAACCCCTCCAATTTGGTACTGTTCCAGAGGATTATGGCGGACACTTGAAGCAACGTACTCGTTGGGCAATTGGAACCATTCAGACCGCATTCAAACTCAACTTCTGCCTCTGGGGCAAAGACGTGAAGATGATGTCTGGTGCCCAGCGCTTCTCAGGTGCTCTCTACGCAATTCTCGGCATGTTCACCATCCTCGTTACCATCTCCCTCTTCGCCATCCCAGTCGTCCTCGTCTGGGGTAAACCACTGATCGCCTACGCCGACATGGAACAACTGCGCTGGCTCATCCGCACCTGCTTCGCGGCATTCATGTGCAACCGACTCTGCGAGTTCGCCTTGTTCTCCCCAGCAGGCTACCACACCGGCCAGCGTGACAGTCGCTACCAACTCTGGATGTCACCCTACATCTCTCTGAGTATCATCCGCTCCTTCATCCTCCCAAAATGGCTCGGCGGCTCCATCGTAGCATTCAAACCTACCGGATCCCTCGGCAACGCACTCAATGAGCGAGACCCCAAGAACAAGAAATCCATGCTCCGCCGCCTCTGGGCAATCCTCTTCAACTACATGGCCATCTTCCACTTCGTCTTCGTCTACTTCACCCTCGTCGCCGTCGTCCTAACCTCCTACCGCGTATTCTTCCCCGAAGGCCAGTCCCTCAACAATATCTTTGTTGGTCTCATCACACACGCCTTCTGGCCTCCTCTCACCTTCCTCTTCCTCTGCTCGAGTCTCTGGACTCCAGTCTCCTATGCGATTGATCCTCCGATGGTACCGGAACGAGAGGAGTTGCTGGTTAGAGATCAGAAGACGGGGGTTGCCCATCCGACGACCGAGAGTAAGAAAGTTGCGTTTGGAGGCCAGGCCGCGTGGTTTGAGTTCTTGTATACGGGGAGTACGATTTATACGGCGTTGGTTTTTGCTTATAGTTTCTGGTTGTGAGGGGATTCGACATGGGTCGTGTCTAGCTTCTTTGCATCGAGAGCTATTTGCATTCATCGATTGCCGGTTGTTTGATTTGGTTGAGGCGGGGGCGAAAGGAGGGAAATAAATCACACAACGCGGTGTGTTGGACGAGAAAGAGCATTTGTGGGGAGGTCGATTTTGCGTTTGCAACAAACAACAAAGCATGGGCATGCGTAGGAGGCGAGCGAGATGAGGCTAAGCGACGAACGAGCATACTTTTCTTCAATTTTCGGTATTTGTCGGCAACCTCTGGTAATGTTTTGAGCTGGCTGGTGGGTTCGATGTGTTTTATTGTACTGTAATGATGGGCATAGATGGCTGGGATTCGTTTTTGAACTTTCTGGAAGGTTTCCTGTGCTTTTAGACTGGGCAAGATCTGTGCTGTGGGTAAAGGAGATACGGGTGTAGATGCTAGAAGAAGGGAATTTGGAGGGAGATAGGAGAGGGGAGGGGAAAGGGAGGTGTATATACGCATAACACAACGGAATATAGATGAGAGAAGGAAGGAGTACGAGGGAGGGAAAGAGATTTTTAGATCTGAAAGCGGATGGAAATGGAGATGAAGATGAAAATATACCAAATCAATTGAAGAAAAATACGTCAAACAACAAATGGACTGTTCGACCTTCCTCTCCTCTCTTCACTCAGGCAGGCAGAGAGCGAATGGACCGTCTGCCTGCTTGCCTGCGGTACTAAGCTCATCTGCTCGTTCTTGGTTCGATCGCATCTCGCGTACACTTCCCAGAGCTTCTTGACCATGGTGAATGTTCCTTGATCGCAGAATGTCACTATCCTGCTGTATCTTCCCTCTTTCCATGACTCGAGCGATGTGGCAAGATCCAAATAATTTCTTTGCTTGAGCTTGTAGTAGCTTCAGTGTTTTTTTTTCTTCTTCTTCCAAGTAGATGTGGTAGTATATCTGCCAGATGATCGATTGGTTGATGGCCTTCGGCGTCATCGAGTAGGAGGAGAGTGAAAGCGAGAATGTTCCGTGCTATGATTTAGTCGGTCTCAACGGGGGAAGATCACAGCAAGAAAGTGGCTTGCCGATGATGGCGCACTCGATGTCGCAGCAGGTGATATCCAGTTTCCTGGTACCTTGACTCATGTTAGGGTTGGAAGTTGAAAGCAGATACGTTTACTCACTTGGTGCTGGCTGTATCGGCATATGCTGTGAGCAGGATGTTCCTGAAATCACCACATCCCAAGAGTAATATATCGGCGTTTTTCTCTGGAGGAATAGCTTGAGTGAGGCATATGGCGGGAGTATTCCCAACGGGGTAGTAGAATGAGATGAGGGTTGATAGAGGTCGGTCTCGGCATCTTGGTGGTTGAATCCGAGTACCCGATTTCTGGGACTTGAAGTATATTCTGCGATGAATCTTGGATTGAAATCCTCAGAACATTTGATGGTATGGAAAAGCTGACAAAAGGGACAATCTGTAGTTGAGAAAGATAGAAAGATGTATTGCTTATCCGTTTGCAAGCCTAATTTCACATCATATGCAATCATCCCGGTCCTGATGACCCACAGCTGATCATGTCACCTTTCTAAATGCTACAAACGGACTGGGAGGAGTAAGAAACAGCTATTGCGTAATGTTTCTGTTTCCAGGTGTCTTCAGGCCTCAGTACCAGCATGACATGCCGAATCAAAAATGCCTCTTCGATAACCGTGAGCCTTCACACTTTCTTCTCGTTCAAAGCCCGCTCCGCTCCAGAGCTTGTGAAGAGCGACCTTGTCACTAAGCACCTGCATATCTGATATTTGGTCGAGGAGGTGTGGCCATGCCATTGCCAAGGAAGTAATCCACATGGTGAGACTGCATGTATCCTTTGAACGTCATCCCATTTCGATATGCGGGGTTGTGAGCCAGAGTGTACAGGCGAATATCGCTGGGAATATTGGTGGTGAAGATGAGCAATTGGTTGAACTCGGCGTTTGTAACGATGACCTCCTCCCGCCAGTCGCCCAAAATGTCTCCTATGAACATGGGATTGACTCCATAACCGACTCCGCCGTACGTGCTAATACGGTCAAGTCGTGGCAGACTTGATGTCTGTTCAGGGTTCAGCCAGTCCCACTTCTCAATCTTGCCGTCGTTGTAGAGCTCAGCTAAGTTATCACCATCCCACCACAGATTCAAATGTGGCCATGGTCGTAGGTTTGTGCTGGGCTCAGCGAGTTGGTTAGATCGTGCATTGAAGACACCGCTGAAAGACCACACTTCCATGCCCGCGAAGCGAGGATCGATGTCAGCAGCTGAACCACGACCAACATCTCCAACTTCTGTTCCTTGATGTCTCCACTGAACGTTGCCGTCTCTTGCGTCGTAGTAATACTCGAGAAGTAGGTTTGGATTATCCTGCTGAACGCCGTAACCTTGCAGCCCAGATCGATCGGGATCCATCTTCGCGATGTGGAATCGATCACCGTGCACAATGCCCTTTGGTCCCATCAAGTATCGAACAGTTCCATCGCCATTAAGGGTGAAACCTATCTCGCTGATCTCGTCCTTCCCATCTCCGTCAACGTCCACAGATCTAGTGTTGTGTCCATCTGGTGCATTTTGGTTGCCTCGCAGCCACTTCCAAGCCATACTGACAGCACTGCCGTTGAAAGTCCAGGCACACATCATCAGGTTAAAGTCTCCGCTGCCAATCCTGTTCTTGAAGTAAGTCACCAAATGCGGCCTCATACCGTCGAGATAGCCGACGCCGAAGCGTGCTGCCAATGGACCATCGCCGATATAATCTGTTGGAATCTGCGCTGATGCACGAAGAGCTCCGGTGAGACCGTCCAGAATAGCGACAAACTGATTATTGTTGTTTGCATTGGAGAATGTCTTTCCATCTCCGAAACGAACTCCATTTGAGATACGAATGGCGACCTCAGCCTTCCCATCACTGTTGAAGTCGTAGACCGTCACTCCATCCCAGTGACCAACATCAATGGTGGAAGATCCCGGCTCAATGTTGTCTTGATTCACACTGTTGGGACCGAGATCCACATCCCAGAGAAACCTGCCCTTGCTGGTGTATGCTTCTATCTTTTGCGGCGAGGTCTGTCTGTCGATCACGTAGTCGTATTCTCCATCTCCATCAAGATCTCCAACCCAAACAAACTTCACCGGACCGCCATCACGAATCGGAATCCTGAGAACTGGCTCGACTGGGTTGTTCGCGGGAAGTGTAAATGCACCACTTGCTGCCTGCTCGGCACCATTGACAACTGGCCGAACATGGTACGTATTGGCCTGAGCCAGAGCAGCCGTGCTATCGACGAAGTTCGTGCCTTTCGTGAGTGGACTAGGATTGAGCTTGACAGGCGAACCACTACCAGCTGCACGGTAGATGTTGAAGCTGATACCATCGGGGTCGAGTCCCAGAAGTCTCCAAGTGATCAGGACAGCGGTATTACTCTGACGTACTGCGACAACTCCGCGACCAAGATTCTCCATCGGCCTCTGACACCGTGTCAGGCCGCAGAATAGCAGAATACATAGAAGCAAGAAAGTTGCATGACGAAGATGCTGGAGATACCGCGCCATTTTGTCGAATCAGAAGCCAAAGGACTGACGGTGTCAATCCTTCAAAGATCATAAGGAAATGGTGCAGAACTCAAATTTTTATAAATCTTGATTTCCAAGTGACCGTTGCCATCTCATCACCTGTCGAACAGTGATCGACAACTCAGTAAATGAGGGGATGTAAACAAGGATCTCGCCAAGACGCAATAATGGGATTCAGAACAAATGCGGGGTACTGCCCGAGAGAAACAAAAATCTTCCGTGCTTGTCGAACATGGTTCATTGGTGCGCGTGAGGTCCGGAGAATTATAATGTACCTCCTTGTATGACTTTTTCTCTCTAATGCCTGTTCCTTCGGGACTCGGATGAGTGCTGAATCGAGATGGTGAAGCAATTAACCTGAGTTCCAATCTAAATCGTCGGCGTGGTGACCCGAATTGGACATAAATGTCAGCTGGTATACCTGAGTTCTGAATGAAACAAGCAAGTGGCAACAAACTGGAGATATACTAGTGATGGCAAAGCCACAAATGGGAGGGTGAGGTTTCAGGTGATGGTCAGGGAATTCGGTGGAAAAGGATACGAGTCGTCGCTGTTGGAAAACGAGGTCGATGTGATGTAGAAGAAAATTGAAGCAATTTCCATTCAGCTGAGCAAAGGACTCAACATCGGCGTGTTATAAGATAGTAGAAGCTGACATGGAAGAGTGTATTGCAAAAACTTTCGAGCCAGAGGAATGACCAAGCAGACAACATTCAGGACACAGCAATTGCTACTCAGATAGCACAGAAAGAAGAACCGGAACTTTGGGGGCTAGCGCAGGAGTAATTATCCATTTCTCAAAGAAGAATACAATCAAAGCAAGCAAAGTTCCTCTATTAATTTGAGTTGAGAAGCACATCTCCAGTATCTTGGCGAGGATACCAGCCCGCGTACAGTTGCACTGCTCACAGAAGCTTGAAAGAAGCTACTGAAACAAGAAGGCTGGCTTTTATTCTGGGCAATATTACGGTCACCTGGGCGAGATCTTGTGCTCAGCTTGGCTAGGTAGCCAAGATCTGCCAAACTCTTCAGACGAAAATAGATGGTAAAACGCGCCAAGGAATTTTGGGTCGTCCGGAGACCCCGCATCCGGTGTCAGTGAGGCCGCGAGTGAGCGCAAAACGCAATATTGCTGTAACAAGCGAGAACAAGACAATTGCAAATGTCCAGGGAAACTTCCCAAAATAGATCATTATTGTATAGCTTCAGTTTGCAGAAAAACTAGCGGCATTTCAAGTGTTCGCGATCATGAGTGTCGAGTGAAGTTGCTCCGTCCTCACCAAAGCCCAACAAGTAAATGAGTGACTTTTTTATTTGATTTTTTTGTTCTTTTGAATACCAGCCCTCATTTAAAAAATTTATTACCCCGTAGTGCCTTCTTTCATGCTCCAACCCTGTATCTGTATCCCGTACTCCATTTCCATTGTTCTTGTGCCCCGTAATTATCAGGCAAGTAAATGATTGAATTTCTTTGCATGCCTACGGGAGCGAGTGTGTAGCCGTGGGGCGGATTAACCTTATATATCGTACATTATAATTGTTGGCGTTGGTGTCGCGTAGCCCTTTCGTTCTGTGAGAAGGTCTGTCGATTTGCTGTTGATTGATTACGCGAACGCGCCAACGACGGACATGCCGGCGGCACCCATCAAGACGAATGTAAAAGCCCAAATCTTCATCTTCTTGGTCATGAGGAGTTGGGCTTCGTCAGAGAGGAAATCCTCGGCAAGGAGATCAACCGTTGCGGCGAAGATGAGGAGTCCGGATGAGCTGGCGAGGGTTAGTACGATAAGCTGAAATTAGACATTTGATAGACTTACATTGCATTGAATACCCCGACAATGATGAGAGCAAAAGCGCTCTGTGGATCATACGAGTTTCTGGCGATCAGCCCAATAGCTTGTCCAATTGGTGCAGTCGTGCCGAATGCCACGACCAAGATCCATGGTCTAGCAGTTCCCTTTGGATATGGGACAGCAGCGATACGACTTCCCAATCCGAGACCCTCAAAGAATTGATGGAACAAGATAGCAATAAGAAGGATGATGAACCCATCGGTAGTGATAGAAATGGTCATGCCGACAAAGACACTGTGGAACAGGATACCACCTTCCAGAAGAGTGATATTGAGAGACATCCTCTTGTACGTTGCCTCATCGATCACGGGCTCAGCAGCCATCATGGCTGTCTCAGTATCAACATTTGCGGGAAGCTGAGGTGGCTGGGGTGCTCTTCTTGGATTGTATGCCATGATCATGTTCTTCATCTCTTCACGCTGTCGGACATATTGGGCGAAGAAGACTTGAAACCAGGGTGGCATCTCCGATTGAGATCCATAATTTGTATCGCTGCGACGCAGGCTAGGTTGGAAGTCAGGCTCCGGTTCATAGGTCCCGCTATATACTATTAGTGAGGTTCAAATTGGGTTAGGTGATTGTTGCAGTACCTGACGTAAGAGAGGTCTTTCTCGTCTGGGTACTCATCGTCCCTCCATTGTTGGTCGTTCTGGTATTGCGGTGGTGTTGACACTCCAGGCGGTGCTCCTTTTGCAGCGAGTCCCTGGCCATGGACATGACCGCCATGTCCGTGCCCATCAAGTCCCTGGCCAGTTGGTCCACCATGAGAGTGACCTCCGGTCTTTGACTTCAGAACCATCTCAATAACAAAGAGAGCGAAGAGAGAAGCCATCATGATTACACCTGGCATTGCTGGGTACTGGACGATAAGAAGATCCGGGAGACAAGGATCGTTGAGGGATTGGAAGGCAGTGGGAATGAGCTGGAAGAATATCAGCGTTGGTTCAGTTGATGAATGTAAAGTTCCTACATGGACGAATGCTGTTGCGATGAGTACACCTGTACCAAAATGCTTGCAGAAGAAGAAGATCTTGGGTGGAATCTTCATCCAACTGACTCTCTTGGCGACAACCGGGAAACCTGCGCCAAAGATACTGAACAGCAGCACAAGAACTATGACGAGTCAGCGAAAAGATGCAAAGGCATTTCGAGCCGGTACGACATCACTTACAGAGTGCTGCCACATGTAGAGGCAAATCATAGTCATCTTTATTTGCCTGTCCACCTCCGCATTGCGGCTTTGCTGCTGGAACAGTATCCATCTTGAAAAAAGGAAAAGAAAAGCGAGCCTGCCCACTTAAAGAAAGGAAAGGAAGAATAGAAAATAGCAAAGCACAGCTTCGCCCGATTAAAAGAATACGGGATGAGAACAGAGGTGAGTCTTGGAACTGTCACATACGTCCCCATACATATACAATCTCGAGAAAGAGAAAGAGCAGCCTCCACCTTCCTGAAACTACGTAACGATGGACTACGTCTGGACATGTCTGGGTGCTCGAGGATTCTTGCCAAGTTGATCCAAACATACGATCGCCTCGACTAGCCATCAAGACTTCTGACAAGACAAATACCCATGGGGTAATTGAGCACCCAAGTGAAGTTGAAGAGACTTGGGTCGACCTTGTCGACGCTAGTTTCACTTCGGGGGCTAAAGATAAGCATAATGCCCAGCGATCCCCGGGATGTTTGCCGAAGTACGCAAATAAACTCCAATTGGATGCAATGCAATTTTGATACGCAGAAGTGCAAAAGTTGTTAAGTCCAATGCGATTTGTGGCACAGGAATAGTTCGCGGGAGTGACCGGTGCTTACAGTCTGTGCCAGTCAAGTTCGTCGACACTACCTCTTTGGGAAAACTTCACAAACTTGACGGAATCATTTCGCGAGCATCAGGATATTTTTGCAGTCAACCCAAAACACATCAGCCTGATCTCTTTCGATTGGAATTGACAGACGACAGGCATCAGAGTTCTCGATAGACCCACAGGGACCTCATCGGGCAGGAGAGGTTGACAAATACGTGTGTATATTTGATGCTCCAGATATGATCGACACTTCCGTTCAAGCAGTGACAGTGCTCATACAAAGCGTGAGAGGTGTCCGGCAAACCATATGAAAGCCAAGAAAAAAAGAGACATCAAGACTTTTACCAGTGGGGTCAGTCGGTTCATATAGTTCTTGGCAGCTGATACATGATGAGGAAACCGTAGCGAGTGAAGACGATGAAACATTCAAGGAATCAAAAATGAGCCAAACGCAAGCAAGTAACCGTCAATTAACCTGGGATACCCCACATGTAAACATATATCGCACGTGATATCAAAGTCTGAGCGCGTCTGGACCGAGTCCACAATAAACGCCAGATCGCGCTCTCCGCGCTATCCCCATCAAATTTGCGTGGCAATTCCATCGAATGTCAAACGCAAACATAAAAACATACAGGAGCAATACACTTATCATGCTGAGTAGGCAAGTGAACTTCCAGAAGCATTCCCAAACAGCACATTGCAGGCTCCAAGTCTCAACTGCCGGCTGCCACTCGGCCTGTTCCCCAGTTGTCAAGTAGAACCAGTGGAAAAAAGCCGGGCCCCCAGCTGCGGCACAGGAAATCTCCGATATTCTTTGCCGTATGATCGACGTAGTTGCAATGGAGAATGGAGGAAGAACACAAATATCCAGACCAAGGGGAGCGGATGATAAATGCGGTGATGATGGTTGGTCGTTGAGAAGTTCTTTCGGCTATTTCTAACCACCTCGCGTTTCGGGCCCTAGCCGCCCGTACCTAAATCCAACCTCAGAGGCTTGGCGAGCCTCAAAACAACATCACTCGAGCCACTCAAGACAAGCGTTGGTCATCCCGCATGAACGACGACAAAGCCGCCCCCGTGGAAGTGGCTGGGACATGGATGTTGCCGCCTCTAGCTCTCGGAGGCTTTATGCTTAATGAACGGGACCGCTATAAACCACAAAGTCGCTCGCGCCACTGGGACCTGAACAACGCGTGGCGCGAGCTGGACTGGTCTTTCTTGGCTGTGTTGCTTGAATGTAACTTGACTCCACTTATAGCCATGGATGAAACCTTCCAGGTATTCAAAGTCATGTGTTTTGCTATATTGCCCAGAGTATCAGAGCCTCGAGTGTCCTCCGCCAAGAGAGCTTTCTGACAGCTGTGATGCTACTCAAGAATCAATGCAAAGTCTTGCGTCAGTCAAGCAATGTCTTGTCCCAAGGTGTCACTCTCTTATTCTTTCCCAAACACGACTTGTTGAGGATATCCTCCAGTTTCCTCTCCTGGAGATCGTCTGAAGCTAGTGGCAAACAGCATCGATGGACGATAGAAATTACTTATACCCATCTCTCGACACGACCTCATATTTCCAACTTCGCATGGATTTCGTACGCTGAAAACTTTCGGAAAGCACATCTTCCGTTCTCTTGTCCCTCTATTATTGTCATTCTCGTCTCAACCTCTGAAGTTCTGCTCGGCATTGTACATCCTTCGGCTCGACTCACCAGCCGATCCTGTTCCTCCTCCGGCTCGAAGCACCCTCTGTCTACACTCTACCCTTGCCCTTCGGCTTCACTTTCAGATGGATTCTCGAAAAGACGAAAGCAAGCAGGTTGAGCCTGCTCACTCTTCCTCCCCTGCCCTTACCCCTATTCAAACGCCTCCGCCACAACATTCCGCTTCTCCATCAAATTCTTCTACAAGATCTATACAGAAGCCTGTCACTACCATCATAGAAGAGAATGACCCCATCGAGCCCATTTCAGTGTCTGACAACTCTCTTGAGAGAGGGCACAGTTCATCATCAAATGAGTCGGACCCTTACATGCTGAAAGGATACATTAGAGACACTGTCCAGACCAAATTTACTCAGCAGGTGGTCCCAACACGGGCTGGCCGAAAGCAGAGAAAGGTCAAGAAGTATTACAATCGTCAAAATGCCCTCATCGATGCCTACCTCGGCAGTGGAGAGGAGGAACAGTTTGAGATCGACGACGCACTGAAGAATGGTGGCAAAGTAAAGTTTGCAGTCAACGCCAGTTTCCTCTGCAACTTCGGTCTTTTCATTATCCAGATGTATGCAGCTGTATCCACCGGATCACTGTCACTGTTTGCAACAGCAGCAGATGCATTCGTAAGTCTCAAGTTCCCGTTCCTACCCATCGCCCCAGGATCTGTACTGACAAAATTATCAGATGGACCTGGTTAGCTCAATTATCATGTTGATCACATCCCGATTGGCGGCAAAGCCAAATATTCATAAGTTCCCTGTGGTATGTCAGTCCGAAAGAACCCGTCAGACCTTGAGCCTGACGATTAGCAGGGTCGCAAAAGAGTCGAGACTGTCGGGATCATTCTCTTCTGTGCTTTGATGACTACTGTCTCGGTACAGTTGATCGTAAGTACCGCCGAATGTTCTCTATCTTGGGACACTTACTGACCATGGCGACTAGATTGAGTCCGTTCGCAGCTTAGTACGCGGTGCTCAAGAATCAGAAGCGCTGCATATCATCCCGATTGTATTTGTCTGTGTTGCAAGTGAGTGACACCCCAGCATTCGTATTATGGGTCGAGCTGCCATACTGACATCGATGCAGTCTTTGCCAAAGGATGCCTCTTCGTGTACTGCTTCATTCTTCGAAGATACCCTGCGGCGGGAATTTTCATGGTAAGCACAATAAATATCCAAAACACCTACAATTCTAATCACATTTCGCAGATTGATCATCGCAATGATATCGCAGTCAATATCTTCGGTCTCATCATGTCAATCGTTGGCAGTCGCTACAATGTTGTATGGTTCCTCGATCCCACTGGTGCCATCTGTATCGCTTGTTTGATCTTATACTCTTGGGCGTCGACTGCTTTCGAGCATATGTGGTACTTGGTGGGCAAGTCGGCACCACAGGATTTCCTCAACAAGATGGTATATGTGTCTGTCACGCACGACAAGAGGATTCTGAAAATCGACACAGTAAGCTTCTCCGAACTCTAGACTCGTTCTCTTCTAGAACTACTTCCGAATCGGCAGACTGCTAATACGTTTGCTATTCCAGGTTCGAGCATACCATGCCGGCGACAAATACTACGCTGAAGTAGACATCATCATGGACCGAAAGGAGACCCTCGAAGTGACTCACGATGTCAGCGAGACTTTGCAACGAAAGCTTGAAGGCATTTGTCTCCCTCTTGACTTCCGTCATCTCATACTGACATTCCAATAGGACTCGGCGACGTCGAGCGAGCATTTGTACACGTTGACTACGAAGACTCCCACAGTATCGCGACCGAACACAAAGCTTTGTACGAAGTCAAAGTCAAGGAGGTGAAGGAGCCATTCGTGAAGAGGATACAGCAGAAGTTCAAGTCGAAGTCAACCGAGTGACAAGTGAAGAGTGTTGAGAACTGGGTTTGGGAAAGTTAATTTGGCGGCATTGATTGGCCATGAGTTTGTGGGGGTTGTAAAAGTACATACCTGTTGTATGATCATGCGAGTGTTTGGTATTGCCTGTAATGTTACAAAAGTAATAATGAAGTTCTTGTAGGGTCCAGTTTACGACCCAGGCTTCTCTGGATACAAAGTACAGTGTGTGATTATTTCAGAATCTGAGAGGTCAGACTAACGAGCAGATCATGGTGGTATCGCCGGGTTCGTACCCCGCATCGCAAAAAACCAAGAAAATTAGCATACATTGACGAGTCCCCCTGAATATAGACTTGAGACATTTTCAAGTTGTCTCCATTGGTCCGAAGCTCCTCAGCAAGTTTACCGAACAAGGGTGCCACTGCTCACGATATCGATCTTTGGATAGGCATCCGCGTGCTGCAGCTAGCGTTATCTCAGAAGCAGTACTAGAGTTTTGAGAAATAGTGCGAAAGGATATGTGATATCCGTCGCTCGGTTGAATCACAGGTACGAACGGGATGAGAAAAAGATCATCTGAATGGCATGTCACAGCACGACGGAACCGTGAACTTGGCACTCTCTAAGCGATTGAATGGGTAAGCATGTGAGTCCAGGATTTTGATACTTTTCCTAAATTAGTCTAAAAGAAAACCTTCTGCATCGCTATGTTTAGTGCGGTTAGTTGAGACTTCTATTTCGTCCATCTGACGGTACCAAGTATACCTTCACCCGCCAGTCGCACCGTATGCACGGAGAGCTCTGTTAACAGGAAGAATACGTCCTGTACCTACTGCTAATAAAGTCGAGTGCCGACTGGAATATGCACCTCTTCTCGCAAGTCTTTCGAGACACTGATAACTTTGACCAAATGGAAATGCGAGGGACAAAATCTCATTCTAAGGAAAATTCTTGAAGCTTAAACACAACAGTCGACCGATCCTTCCACTCCCTCTCCCCCATCTTTTCAAGATACAACTTCAGCTCGACCCCTTTCATAGCTCTAAGGCTGGTAAACCAATGACCATCATTCGAATCTCCCCATCTTTCGCCAGCCCATACAATCTGGACATCATACAACTCGACTCTTACTAATCTGCCAGCATTGATTGGAGGACGCACGGTCGGATGATAAGTCACCGTTTGCAATATCTGAGCTACTAGCTTCTCGTATGACGTCGTGGTATCTTCCGTGGTTTTTAATAAACTTAACTGTTTAGTCCGCTGGAGCTGGGCGAGATGAGTGATTCGAAGGTCCGCAGAATATCGGTAGTGGCATCTCTGAATATATTTGCAGTTTTCCGGCCAGAGTGGGCCACGATTAGAGGTTCAATGAACACGAGGCCTCGTGGTGGGGGATTTCGTGGATGTAGAGCGAGAGGGCCAGTCCTTGTTCGCAGGTCCGGAATCCTGGCATTGAGAATAGGACGAAGCTCTTGAACTGGAGCCGGTGAACAGCGAGGTCTATATGTTGGGAAAGGTCGTAACTCCGATAGTGGCATGTTGAGAACAGGAGCGGGATCGTAAGGTGGTAGTGGTAGCTGAGGAGGAGGTGGAGACCAGGGAATAAAACGTACGCCGCTCACTGTAGGCCCAAACTGATGATTTTGCGCTCCTGTGTTGGAACTCATGGTCTGTTTTCATACAGATTATTTGATTATTAATGACTTCAATGTTTCAGAGTGGTTTTGATCTGGGACTTGAAGAAATATTATTTGTAACGAGGAACTTCAATATCTCTATGCTATCAAAATCCAAAAAATACATGGAGCTTGGGAAGCTTACTAGATTGCTCCAACCAATTTTTAAACATTCTAGTGTAAGAATTGATAGTTCTAGCTCAAACAAGTGAGCATCAGGGCCGTTTTACGACGAATAGCAAAATTCTAGCTGGAGGCTAGATACTGTGAATCTATTCTAGCACTTTGGAGAAGCACGTGGTTCGGAGACTAGAAAATTAAAAGAGGCTGGATTATGTTCTACTCAAAGACTAGAACTAAGCGACATCACAATACTGTGCAAATTCTGTTAGAAGGGACGCAAATCCCACGTGGGATCGGGTTATAACGATAAACGCACAGTGATACAACCGCTGATGTTTATCCAAATAAGTACTTCCTTTCGCGTATTCGCTAAGCCACGCCCTACCACAATATACGAAACATTAGGACTCGACTGGCTTACCTTTGGAAGCAGTGATTCAATCAATGCTGGATCGAGTGAGTAGTCTCTTAGCACATCTAGACGTGGGTAGGCTTTCTCCACAGCACCGTCCTGTCGCCGAAAATTTCATGAAAGGCCTCTTAGCTGCTCTGTATTCTGTAATCGTTCACAACAAGTGCTTTGTATGTATCTACGGCTACGCGGAGGTTATGGAATAATGCTATGGGCTCGGCTGCTTGTCCGGCTGGTCCGGGCGACATTCCTTTCTGATTCATAACAAACGCCCATGCCAAGCCACCAGTTCGAGAACAACCAAACCACGTGCCGGTCTAGCTTACCTTCATTCCTTACCATGAACTTATTAGGACTGATTCTAGTAAAGTACACTAGACGATTCTTCTTTCGTGTATAGCTGCTTGTCAGGAATGTAAGGGCCCGGCTACCTTCGCGAATCTAGAACGGCCGCTCTTGGCAATTCGGCCTCGAAGTATTGACCTTACTGTAAGCGAACCCCAGATCCAGCCGACACAATCAGAGAGAGCTCTCAATTATGTCAGCCACGTCGGCTCAAAGTACCTGTTCACTGCTGTATAGAAAGGAAGAGGAATAGCCTCCGAAGCCTCGCAAACCCTAATCTAAGAGCAGATTCTTGTGAAATATGGGCTTCGGATGAATGCATTCCACTAGACTTTTCGTGGCTTGAAGTATAGAGCACGAATTGATATAAGAGTTTGGACATGTCATGCCCCCAAGCTGCTTATCTGTCCATTTTACTTCTCAGCTAACCTACAGGATACCTCTCTTGTTCTTCTGTTTGCCTACCAGTCATCCTTACATCATGCGTCTCAATCTCGCAACCGGCCTGCTCCTGACTGTGCCTCTGACCGCTGTGCAGGCATCTCGGTCTGTTCCCCGGCAGGTCCCGCCCTCCGGACTAGAGGCTGTGGGAAGCACTCAGGATTTCTTCTTGCGGACGCTTCTCACAGAGTCGGCTGACTATGGAAATCTCACGTCGTGCCGCAACTCGACTGGTCCATTCAAGGTCGGTATCGTTGGTGCCGGTGCAGCCGGCTTGTACTCGGCAATCCTGCTTCAAAGTCTCGGCATCGACTATGAGATTCTCGAGCTCACCGAGCGTATTGGAGGTCGAATCTATACCTACCGCTTCGACGAAACGGCATGGAATAACTCCAAACCCGGTGAACCTGACTACTACAATTACTACGTAAGTAGCAGCCCTTATCTGTACCCTATCTTTCCAATCGAGATTGGAGACTTACCAGTTCCGATTTTAGGATGTTGGTGCCATGCGCTTCCCCGGTATGCCATGGATGGACCGTGTTATTGGAACGCAGAACACCTCGATCGTGTCGTATGTCAACTCCCACGTCACCGAGGAGGCTGACAAGATCCGGATGATACCCTACATCTTCCAGGCGAACAACACATTCCGGCTATTCAACGACAAGCTCATATTGAATCAAGAAACGCCCTCGGCTCAGAATTTCGGCGTTTTGACCTCAGAAGGCGGCGACATTCCAGCGGGCACCTTTTCTACCCTTTCCCCTGGCCAGGTGTTCGATGAAGCTATTAGCGATCTCATCGCAGCTCTGGAGGCTGATTTCGATACCGGATTTAATAAGTTGATGGAGTACGACCAGCTCTCGGTCCGACAATATCTGCTGAACAGAAACTTTACCGGCCCGGAGATCGAGTGGATCGAGACCATCAATGATGCTACGGGCCATTACGATGACATGTCTTTGTCACAGGCTGCGCTTGAGCAGTGGATTTTTGACTCGGCTCCCCTCAGTAGCTGGCAGGCTGTGGATGGCGGCATGGACCGCATGACCTATGGTATGACCAAGATCCTCAAGAATAGCGTCATAACTTCGAAGCGTGTCACGGCCATTCGTCCCGGAGCTGGTACCTCGCTCGACGTGGTGATCAATGGAACGGAGGTCCGGAATTATGCCCATGTCATCAACACGGTGCCATTGGGTGTGATGCAGATGATGGACTTGACAGAACTCAAGCTTGATTACACCAAGAGGCTCGCAATCCGTAAGCTCTCTTATGATCCTGCTGGGAAGATCGGGATGACCTTCAAGAGCAGATGGTAAGCCCCTCTCTCTTTTCTCTTCTATCCTGGTTGCGTCTTTCTTCGCCTTCTACTTGACCTACTAAACTGTTTCACAGGTGGGAGAGTCTCACTCTTCCTTTCGTGGGCGGTCAGTCCTTCTCCGACCTACCTATCCGCCGTTGTGTCTATCCCAGCTACGGGCTCAACACAACCGATGCCGCCGGTGCCATGATCGCCTCGTATACTTGGGGACAAGATTCCAGTCGCCTGGGAGCTTATTACGAAGCGCCTGAGTCGCGCGCACATATCATCAACGCCACGCTGAGAGAACTTGCGCGCATGAACAATGTGACTGAGGATTTTCTCAATGAACAGTTTGTTGAGGCTCACCTGTATAACTGGTACGCACACGAGGCTAGCATTGGTGCCTTTGCCCTCTTCTCGCCCGGCCAGTTCTCAACACTTATGCCTGCTCTTCTGCAGCCAGCAGCTGATGGTAAGCTGCACTTTGCTGGCGAAGCGCTCAGCTCAGGCCATGCTTGGATCATCGGTGCACTGAACTCAGCTTATCGTTCTGTCGCTGAGGTTTTGGCCGTCGAGTCGCGATCAGATCTCCTTACTCAGCTTGTGCAGACGTGGGGTGAGATCGATGAGGTTGATATGGGATGGTATTCTTGATCGAGAGGTGAAAATGGTCAGCTGTGTAAAAGCCTTATTATAGTGCTACAATGGTTTTCTTCCGGTTCTCGAATAGAGAAGATCCGGTTGTACATATCTACATACAATATTTAATACTTGCGTTCTTGCCCTTAAAATACAGTCTATGTAATTTCTACGTCCTTCAATAAGCAGGAGAGCTCAAGAGGCGCCAGCTAAGGGAAGATCTCACTCCGTACTGGTAAAAGCCCAGTAAGTATGCATGGCATGAGAAAAGAATCTGCCGATACATACTAAGTTGCGGTAGGACATTCAATGTCTTGCAAATTACGTCTTCCAAGATCATCAAGGAGTGAACCTGGCAATTCTGAGCAATGAGATGGTGTTATTGTCAAGTTAGGACTTCTGTGATAGGCGGATATATATGAACATGTAAAAATCAGATTAGGAAGAAATGGAAAGAAGTGTAGGTAAAGTTCCGGGGGTTTATTTAGGCGTGTAAGGGAAACTTGAAAGCAAGGAGGCTACGAAGCGAGAGTTTTAGAGCCTTGACTCAAGCTTTCGAGGCTTTGGAGATCTTGGGCTCGATATTGCCTTTAAGGTGGTAAGAGATAACCAGGTGCTCCTGCCAGCCTCTCAGTGCCATCTTCTTAAAGACGTTCTTGACTTCGTGTTTCTTCTCTCCTGTAAGTAAGGTAAAACAGTTCCCTGGAGCTGCCTTTATCTTTTTGTCATATGTCTCCCATCTCCGAGCCGTGTGTTGCCCCTGCCAACAAACGGCCAAGGAACCCACTTTCGCTTCCCAAGAGTGACCACTGTAGTACTGATCAGAGTTTTCTGACAATGTCGCCTCAAAGATGTACTTCGTGATGTCATGTATGCTTTGGTCGAGATCGATTGGAATTACCTCGACTGGAAATGGCGCAAAGTCTGGCAAATGGGCGGGTTTGCGACGGTTATGGTAAGACCAATGATCTTTAAAGTATAGAGTACCAGAACTTGGATGACGGCATATGTGTTCGGAGTTGCCGGAATGATCAATTTCAGTTTCGACGAAAACGAGTTGCTCTCCGAACTCTTTGGTCTGCGCAGCGAGCTCGTGCCATCCGAGGCCGAACCCTCTTCATGGTTGTAAGCTGGAGGCATGTCTGATGTGGACATCCCGTCACGATTGATGTTTGTGTTCTTCGAATCTGCCATGATGAAACGCTCAGTCGTTCTTGTCTTGGATGATCTTGAAAATGTAGAATTGATTGAAAGTTCGTCGATGATGATACAGGGCTTCCAGAGGAACTTCGGAGGCTCTTATAGCTGGATACGTGCCCTGTACTGCAAAGGCTTCTTCAATTAATCTATAATGGCTTGGGACGGACACTCTGAAAAAGCCGACTTTCTTGTAAAATAATGTATTGTAAGAGCCGCCATACTGTAAAGGAAATGTAACTTGTAACTTACGCGTTTCACATGACAGGCCGCAACAATAGAGCTAAGGCCAATCTTTTTGCAATAAACATGTTTTGTGGTAGAATTGTGTCATAGCGTATTAGTCCAGATGTTAGAAATTCTAACATTGGAAAGAACCATGTGCTAACAGGACGCAGAAGACTGTTCCATGGTACGGAAATGCGCTAGAACAGACCAAGAACGTCACCAGCAATAGATATGAATTGATAGCTTGCCTGAACACTCGCACACCACCGTGGCCCAAGTTTAATTGGAAATCAGTTGGCCCATTCCACTTGATAGCCACTCGGCCACATAGACACATTTATGCTTGTCGTTGGGCTTGGGATAATGGGACTTCGACGGCAGCAACCACCGCTCACGCTCCCGCCTCATGGATGATTTTCTGGAGCAGCCCCCAGCCTAAAAGGATAGAGATGCATATGAAGAAGCCGAACAAGCTTGAAAAGTCCGAGCTCTCCAGAAACATCCCCCTAAGAAGCCTCATCTTGTTGACACCAAGATGGAGAACACGGCACCTATGGGGTGCCCAGTAAACACCCTTGCAATCTCTTTCGCGACGAGATAACCGGCGAGCACTAGACATTGACATAGCTAGCTTACAAAAAACACCCCTTGACATGAGTTGCTTCTAACTGACAA
Organism: Cadophora malorum; assembly: GCA_017365405.1. Lineage (NCBI taxonomy): Eukaryota > Fungi > Ascomycota > Leotiomycetes > Helotiales > Ploettnerulaceae > Cadophora > Cadophora malorum. Next base: position 84,902 of record JAFJYH010000146.1, on the reverse strand, counting down.
CGCGATGCTGATAAGTTCCCGAGCAGCTGACCGATTTCGAGGTTCTTAGCCCCAATATGGACTCGGGCTACTCCAAATGATAACGAAAGAAACCTCTCAACTTTCAGGCAATGACACCTCGCACTACTTACTCAGCCCCCAGGAAATCAAGCCTTATTGATACACACAACAGAGACAAGAACGAGGTAACATTTAATCGCACTGATGAGACAAGAGCAAGAGACGAAAGCTGTGACATTGCTTGCACTATGTACGAACAGTATCCAGCTCAGCACGACGCAAAAGAGAATCATAGAGAGCACCATCCCAACCGCAGATCCATCCATATCCACGTCCATATCCATGACCACGGCCATAGCCATCCATCTCGCACACCCATCCATAACCAGCTAGCCATGTAGAAAGGAGCTTTGCCGCAGCCACACACTGCTGATGTAAATAAAAGCAAAACCACGCAGAAAATGCAATAATTACTATGGGCGAAACATTCGCATGTTCCGATTTCATCCATTCAGAGCCAAGATCCAGTAGCTCGCTTCGCTCCATACCCTATTCCTACAGAAAGACAAATGACAAATTCGGAGATTGCGATATTTAATCACCCATTATGTCGTCTTCGTCCTCATCTGCACCGTCCCCTGCATCACCGTTGCCTTCGACGCTACCTTCAGACTCCTCTTCCAGGAGCTCCCGTCTCCGTAGGTCCTCTACTGTGCCTTCCTCGGGCTCGACATCCGCGAAAGGATCATCCTCGTCCTCCTCCTCCACTGCAATCTCCTTGCTCTTAGCAGCCTTCTTCGCATCTGCAGCCTGCTGAGCTTTGCTCTTGTGACTCTTCTTTGCTTTGCTCTTTGGCTCGTCGAGGTATGCAATGACATCTTTGAAGTTCGGGCCTAGGCGCTGTCGATTTCGCTGGAGACGTGACCGCAATTTTCCTTTGTGAGGTCCGGAAGCATCGATTACTTGTGCTAGGATGGCGAGCACGAGCTTGCCGGTGAGTTCGCAGAGTTCCTTTTCGGCACTGAGAGTCTCGGCTTGTCGCTCGCTGTCCGTGACGTCTTCTTCGTCGTCCTCGGGTTCTTCGTCAAGCTCCTCTGGTTCCTCGTCGTCGCTGGGCTCCGCTAACTTCTTCTTCGCTCTCTTCGCAAATTGCTTCTCCAGTGCATCGAATATGGACACCAACTCCTGTTGAACCTCCGGCATGACCTGACTAATGAGCGTCAGGTAGTATGGATTCTCGTCAGAATCTGCGTCAGCACCCTTCGACGAAGGCCGCAATGTAGTGAACAGGACATGAATGTCGAGAAGAGTTCCGGCTCCTATTAACCGGACAGGATCGAGAGTAGCTCGTGACGAAAATGCAGCTGTCAGGTTCTGGATGAATATCTCTTGCCACTCCTTAAGATGATCGATGTCGATATCGGGAATGTCGTCCTCAATCGCAACGGCATCCGTCAAGGCTCGTATCTTCCACATGAAGTAGAACATTGCTGACTTCATAGCAGACAGGACAATTTCGTCCTCGAGAGCGTCGACGTCTTCGTCATTGGCGTCCTCGAACACACCTCGGGCAATGATATCTAGAAGTATGACGATTGGAAGTGGATCTGCACCAGAAGATGCATCCTCCAGTGTATCGACCGAGCTTGCGATGGTGGAAAGTTGCTCTAATCTGATAAGGGTGTGAGACAGATCCCTGAGTGTTTTGTCCCTGAACGAGCCCCGAACTGCGATATTGCCGGTCTTGTTGAGTTGGCGAAGAGAATTAGCTGTATCTTCCCATAGCGACAGGATCTTGTTGTCGGCAATCTCCTCCAGCTCCTCGTATCCTCGGGCATGTAAAAATGCGGCCACAGCTTCTGAGAGGACCGTGCGATCTGCATGACCATTGAATTGAGCACAGATTTCATCCAACAATTGTGAGTAGACAGTAGTGTCCTGTCGAAGCTCTTGAAAAACACCTAGGTTCAATGCGTGCTCCAGTCGAAGTACGAGCGTCACAGTTTTTGGATCTGCACCGTATTTTTTCAGCAGCCGTGGAATGAGACTGGCTAATTGACGTGCGGCATTGTCTTTTGCTTCTGCAGCTTCCGCCTTTGCGTTCTTACTTCTCCCTTTCTCCTTGGCAGACTCATCAACCTGAGCAAGGTTGACCTTGACGACAGCATTCAAGATCTCGAGAAGGATGAGTTCTTCCTTTTCCATTGGCTTGAAGCTTTCTCGGACAGAATTCTCCGCGTCGTCGTCTGATGCAGCAGCTGTGTGATCATAAAGGAGATACCCGGCCAGAACCTCCCAGTCTTTCAAGACAGGCAATTTCTCGTAAAGTGCTTGTGCAGCAAGAGTAAATCTGGATTCTGAGCCAGAGGCATCTAGGAAATCCGCAACTTCGATTTGACTGGGCAGTTCATCAGAGTCCTGGGCATCGTAGGTCAAGAGACTCTCGGCCAGACACTTCAATCTGATCCATTCGCCACGTGGGGAGTCGTAGTCATCATCATCATCCACAGTGAGAAGGTTCTCAATAGCCTCTTCCCCACCAAGTTCCTCCACCCTGAGCTCATACAAATCGTTGATGTTCTCGGAGAAGAATCCAACAATTGCTTTCCGTACCTTCGGCTCAGAATCGAATATCAATTTGCCGAGAGTATCGATATCGTCTGGTTCTAGCATGCCAGCTTCACGGATCAAATCCATCAACTCCACAGCAGCTGCTCTGATGCCTGGTTCCGAATCTCGAATTGCCATTTCAACCATACGAGGGCGGAAACGCTCAACAAAATGACGCATACCTCCAGGGTTGAGGTTCTTCATCAATTTTGAAAGTTGCTTGACAACCTCCAGTCTCATGGGACCATGTGTATCGGAGAGCATCCAGCCCATGTACCTCAGATATTGTCCCTCGAAGAATACACTCTCCAACGTCAGCATCCACGATCCCATTGCCTCGGCGCATTCAATTCGAATCTTGGGATCGACATCGCGATATCTGTGGGTGTATACGGTGTCGAAGAATCCCGTGAGTCGCGATTCAATAAATGCCTTGTTATCCTCGTTCTTCTTGACTTTCTGCTGGAAATCTGCCAATCTAGCTTTATTCGCACCCTTCTTCTTCTTTTCTGACTCGAGTTGGCGCTGGACCTGTGCTGCAAGTTCGATCTCGCGATTGGCCACCCGACACAGAGCGGTCATGATTGTTAAAGCCACAAGCGTAGCAGTATGTCGAAATGGTCGCAGGGTCGAGGAAGACAGGCTGGAAATCCACACATCAATGTTTTCTATCAGTGGCTGTTCGTCGTATAATATTCCGGTGTCGTGCATGGCCTGAATGAGGCAATCGAAGAAACCGACCAGAGAATCCCGAAATGCATGGCTACTCTTCGCTTTCGATATGAGAGGGTAGTCTGTGATGTTTTGCTGAATTGATCAGAAAAGAAGATGGGTTTGCAGGCAGGAAAAACTTACCGTCTGGTGCTCCTCCTGGATGTCTGCCAATCTGTTCATAACATTATCTTCATCATTGACGTCGTCACTCGTAATTCCAATGCCACAGCCGGCACTTCTGAGAACCAGATTGACCAGATCGGCCAACGAGGAGAAATTGTCCTCATTGTATGCACTCAGCCACCTTGTAACGACATCCTCCGAAGGATCACCGCTTTGGAAGACATCGGCTTGAAAATAATTAGCAAGACCCCGCGATGTTTCCCAGTAGAGCGCGTACCGTATAACCCCTCAGCATCCTTATCCGCGATCGCGACACGCTTGCCACCCTTCTTCGGCCGCGCAGGCAACTTTACAGCGAGAGGTTCTTCGCGCGACGACGTGCCGTTGACTTTGGCCTTCTTCGCTGCAGGCTTCTTGTTCTTCTTTGCCTTCCTCCTCACTTCCCGCAATTCTTCCTCTGCTGCGCTTTCGACGGCATCGTCGCTAGCTTCTGCTTCCTCATCTATTTCCGACGCGTCGTTTTCGCCATCTTCTTCCGTTCGTTTTCTCTTCGAATTCGCAGATCCGGCTTGCGACGAGGGCGCCTCTGGGGCGAACTTTTCTGGTGCTTTCACGGCGCGTCCAGACTTGCGCCTGCTCCCTGTCGCAGCTGGGGAGCTCGTCACGTCGTTGTTGGAGATGTCCATGAGTGGCGGTCGTCGAGTAGTCATTGAGGCATTGGACGCGATCGTAGATTGGATATTTTGGAGGTGGGTTCTGGTGTTGTTGCGCGTCCGATTATCTCGACCTGGTGCTTTCGTGTTGATTGCGGCGCGAAGTGGAGGGAGTCGCGATGGTGTTTTCACTAATCCGGCCTAGCGCGTTGATTGCCTCTTTGGTCAGGAGTCTGCCCAGACGGGCTCGACGGGTACAGAATGAACTTCATTTCATCAGTCACCTCACTATCAACGCTTCCTGTGTCGTGTTGTGCCATTATCCTGACAAACAGATCTCGATGATACTCTTGTTTCTTTGCCTCTACTCCTGACTAACAACTGGCTTTCTCCGGTTTTTTTTGAGCTCTGTTCATTGTGCAGCTTCCGAGCGCTTCATGTTCTGCACGCCTACTGGCTCGATGCATTAACGGCCCCAATCATGTCCTGCAAAACCCATGAGACTTATGTTCTGCAATCCTCTCTAAGTCCTTGTGTGCGCTTCGGCTTTGGGAGGCGTAGTATGTGACGTTGTGTTGCTACCTTTGTTCCTACCCTCGCTCTTCTCCGGGCGCGGCTCACATCAATTTGCAGTTTTCGGCCTTATTTGGGCATCATGGAATCTCGAGATCGCTATCGAGCTCGCACATCAGTCGGTTGCACTTGTATTTGGCACTACTTCGTAGGAAATTTTGGTGCAACTCAAAGATCGTACGGATTTACTCCAGCTCCCTTCCCGCGATCGTTTTCTACAGCACCGTTGGATATCACCCTTCATATATTCTCACCCCACCTCATCTCAGAACACGGCATCTGCGGAGCAGGAAAGGACAAAGAAGTTGTTTGCACTGCCGTATTACTGTTTAAAAAAACTAATTGTCACCGGACACGGGCCTTGTTGACTCCCCATGTGTACTGTCGTACCTACAATGGTGGCAGGAGCAAATAACATTGTCGATGAGATTGGACAGCACGGAATGCTTGACGACTCGTCCTGGATGCCGACCGTGGGCTTCTCGAGTAAAGAGACTGGAGAGGGATTTCTAAAGCTCGGCTCGTGTTGCCTCTGCTTACAAAGAGAAACCTGATGGCGACATGTTTGTGTCCCGAATGTGTCCACGTCGTCGTTTTGGAGTCCAAACATAAGATGGCACACTGCGCTGATGTTTGATGTCTGGAGATGACCTTAACTGGAACTATCACTACTTCCCTACCGCAGACCCAATGTCTAATCAGCCCGTGTTCGGATTCCACGAGCGGGCCGATATATGGTTGGACGAGGTCAACATTCCAGTGCTGAAAGAGAAGATAATTACTTGTAGAACTGTACTTGAATTTGGCAAGCGCCTTCGTTCAAAGAAATTCAGCTGATCTGACTCTTTCAACCACCCATGAATGTTGTATCATCGCAGAAGGCGGAGCATAGCTCCAGAGTCGCTTAGCCTCCAAGTTTTGTCGGTCTGGTCATTCCAAGCACCGATGACATTTCAAGTTTGGATAGCATGAAACTTGTTTGGTCTCCAAGTGGAAGAAGACATTCGGATGAAATGTGCATGGCATCTGCACTTTCCGGAAATGCGCTGTCTGATTCCAAAAACTTCGTCCACGTTTTTCAATTCTGTTTCATAGCCTCGCCATCCATGGTAAGTATTGGCCGCTCAATTGGGCTGCTCCATCGCTCAATTGACCACCACTCTGCTTGCGGCAGATCATGATGCACTCCCTGAATTCGAACATGACATTTGAGTCGCCAGTGGTGTGTCCTAGTGGGTATGAGGCTGTTCAAACCAGGTCAATTTCACGTGGCTAGCCGTTTGGGTCCGGCCGGGCTTAAAACACGGTATGTCTCCAAGCCGCAGTACCTGTGACAAGACTCAAGTCACATCATACTTTCCGAGTGATCTGCAGGTGGCGCACGCTCAATCATTTGTTGGGGGATCCTAGATACAGATTCGTTGGAGCATGATCTGCCGAAGTTTGTTGGCGGTGTCGAGATCTATCGAAACATCGAACATTTCCAAGACCAGCGGCATTGGCGACGATATTGGCAATGCTTATTTCGGGCTCACTATCGGCTACACATGCTTTGCCTCTGTTCCTCTGACCTGCAAGTCTTTTCAGGAAGTTCTCGTTCTTCACTAACTGCTGAATCTACATTGAAAATTCTGAAAAGTTGCATCGCCTCCAGCCTGAGCATGTAATTACCGGGGTCGGGATTCAGGTACCCACATTACCTCACAATGATCTTCTTTTATAGAGTTAAGCTCGCAACTCAAAACCGTAAAGAGGAGCCGAAGGTTCGAAAATGAGAGGCTGGGCATCGGTTGGCACGTCTTGGAAACGTGCACGGCCAGAAATGGTGGCTTCGTTTGACGCCAAAGAATCGAAGCGCGCACAGGCAGTACTCTTCTCCCCATCCAATCGATCGAGCGCAATACAGTCGTTTAGCTTTTATCGACTGGCATGGCTTCGGGGGATTTGCGACTACTCCACATTCGAGAGATCCGTTTCGTCAATCATCCGTTACAGTCGACAAAACCTTCCTTCGTTTGAAGATCGGCTACAAGCTGAGACTCGCTTCAGAAAGCATCACTCACAGTCAGTGGCTTACACTCCGAGATGTCGCTGTGTCAGTCAATCCTGATGTTTTGACAGCATCGCAAGAGCCCGATTGTCGACCTCGCCTGCCGGATATCCGTCTGGTCCGTCTCTCTTTCGACTTCATGCGGCAGATCCATGACATTCGTCTTAATAATGGAAGTTCATAGGCGTCTTAGCATGATTGAGTTTTAATGTTGCCTCTCCGGTTATAGCCATCCTAGTACGAAGGCAGACACAGCTCATCTTGCCCTCCTAGCAAATATGTATTAAAGCTGCTCAAATCCCCTCTCTTTGAACAGCATCAGCGATCAACAATCCTTCAGTCTTATCCTATTTCGTCCTCTTATTTTCTATTCTACAGCCGTTTACGATTGATTCGTGACAGCCTTCGGTCTTTTACACACATTCCACATATATATTAACAATATTTACCCCAAAACAACCGCAATCATGCTCTCCAAGGTCATCCTCAGTGCTCTGGCAGCATCCTCTCTCGTTGCTGCTCACGGCAAGGTCGCAGTCGTCGTAAGTTTTTCACTTCTCTTCCTCACTTTCTTGAGCTGACACCATCTAGGCTGGTGATATGGGAGGAAACACTACCGCTCTCGGCATAATGGGAGGCGTCGTTCCCGGCCCGGGCAAGAACAAGGTCACTGAAGTCGACACCACAGTCTTCAACAAAGTCAACCCAATGAGTGACGGTCTCGGAAAAACTGCTGGCAATGGCAAGAACACCCTCGCCGGCATGTCAGCTGTCGTTGCTCAATCTGGAGATACCCTTCCCCAAGTTTCCGACGGAGGATCCATCTCTGGTACATGGCACACAGTGACTACCGACGGTGCTGGCCCAGTCGTTATGGTCATGGATACCACCGGCACTGGCGCCTTCTCCCAGGGTACCAAGCTCCAAGTCACACAACAAGTACCAGGTGTCAACGGCAACATCCGCGCACCAAAGGATCGCCGCTTCTTCCGCCGCATGCTTATCTCCGCCGGTATCGTCAAGCGTGCATCAAATGTCAACACTGACGAGCCAATGGCGGGCACTGTTCCCGCCGGTACCACCTGCACGGGTACTGTTGGAGGCCAGTCGAATGTCTGCCTCATGAAGGTCGCCAATACCAACCCAGCAGGCCCATTCGGTGGTGTCTTCGCTTTCCAGATGGCCGGTACAGGTGGTGCCGCAGCTCCAGCCGCAGCTGGCGCTGCCACTGATGCAGCTTCAGCAAAGGTCGATGCCAGCGAGGACAACTCTGCCGTCCAGACTGAGGCTGATACCAAGCGCTCGTTCGTTGCTGAGGAGTTCAGCGCATAGATGCTTTGGAATCTCCAGGATGTCGGATATCTGGATCTTGAATTTGCCAAGAGAAGGGAGGCTTGTGGGGATGCGGATTCAAGGCAATGCGATCTTATTTGCTGCCAGCTTCTGGGGTTGAAAGGGAAACATTCTGGGATTGTTCCTTTCTTCTTATACTACTGTACTATATAAGGACAGGGTGTACATTCATTTAATGTAAACGTTGATTCAGCTCATTTTTCTGACTCTTTTCGATCTCTGGTGACGCTTTATAATTGATTGAAGACTTTGCCTTGCCTCGATTTTCTTGCACATTCCTCCCCAACTGACCATATGCCAGCCCATTATTCCTCACCGATTTCTATTTGGTGATTATGATGTAGTCTTTCTCTCCAAAACCTTATTCCCCTATATGTTGACCGCATCTGACATGGTGGCACCGAGCACGATCGGCTTCCCGAAAGCGAGCCTCATCAGCAACTTCCTCACTCCTCTTGTTTGAGTGTTGAAGATTAGACGGCAAAAATAAGAAACGAGTCAAATCACATTTTGAAAGAAAAGTGGTTCTTGGGATTCGTGGGGAAATCGATCGATGCACGCAGATCAAAGTATAATCAGTGGACCCCTGGTTGACAATCACTGGGGATTTGCGAGGGGTCCAAGATTATCGAATTATAAAGCGATCATCGCAAGTTACGTTCAAGCTTTTATCCTTTCAAAAGATTAATACTTAATATAAGCTTTGAATGGGCTCGATTGAAGTCATGAGATAGGAGAAGTGGTGCCCTCGGTGTACTGTGCGAAGTGGGTCAATCCTGTCGCAGCCACATGTTGATCTGTATCCACCAACAAAACCAACACTCAACCAACATCAAGCGAGCAGTTTTGTTTACCAACCCCTATTCTGACGTTACACAGTATTGATGTGGAAATATGGCGAGGCTGATATTCGAGGCTGACACATTCTTCACAACTCCACTTTGCTAATCGTGCTGCCCCTCTTCCAGCCGTGTCTGGGCTATGATCCAATTACCAACTTAGCAATTCAGCTCATACTCCCAAGCCTTGGACGTCGCGAGCCTACCAACGACTCAGATCTTCCCTGGCGACTCCCTCGACGACCTTTACTGCCCTTGATTGAAGGTCGATTCATTCTCAAGGACACAAAGTATCGAAACCCCGTCCTTTCAGGTGGATATGGCCGAGTCCCCGCGATCCACAGGAGCGGACGTATCCCCGACTGTCCAACCTCCAAGTACAGAGACGGGCATCATAGACCTCGCACAACCACAGACACAACCGCCGACAACAGAAGGGGAGAGCAACCCGCAAGATCATGCGCATTTGCAGATCGATGATGAGGTACCCGACCAATCTCGTTTCCTTATCTAGTCTTTCCAGCCTGCGCCAACACAGCATTAAATTTACCCAAGCTAATACAATCACCTCTTCCACAGGACAACTTCAACGACGCCGACTCCGCATATGGATCCTCCGTAGCCTCCTCCAGCGTCTCCCTCGCCTCCTCAATCACACACTACAAGTACGAGAACGGCCGTCGGTACCACGCCTTCCGCGAAGGCGAGTACTACCTCCCCAACGATGAAGAAGAGCAAGCCCGCCTCGACCTCCAACACCACATCTACCGGCTCTGCCTCAGCGGCGCCCTCTACCTAGCCCCCATCTCGAACCCCCAAACCGTCCTCGACATCGGCACCGGCACCGGAATCTGGGCGATCGAATTCGCAGACGAGTATCCCGGGTCCCTCGTAATCGGCACGGATCTCTCCCCCATCCAACCCGGTTTCGTGCCGCCCAACGTGAAATTCTACGTCGATGATTTCGAGCAGGATTGGGAGTTTCCCGAGGTGGGCAAGTTCGATTATATACATTGGCGCAGTCTGAGCGGGAGTACGGGCAATTGGGATAAGTTGTATGGGCAAGCGTTAAGGAATTTGAAGGAGGGGGAGGGATGGATTGAGGTGCAGGAGTATGATGCTTGGGTTTATAGTGATGATGATTTGGAGATGAAGAAGGCGCCGTGGACGCTGGAGTGGTGCGAGACGTTGAATAGGGTTAGTACACAGTTTGGGAAGATGTTGAATGTGGGGAGACATCATAAAAGGTGGATGCAGGAGGCGGGGTTTGTGGATGTGCAGGAGAAGGTTGTGAAGGTATGTTTTTCGTCATCTCTCTGCTTTCTTAACTGTTGTCATGTTTCCTGCTCGACCACTGAACTGACTATACTCGCAGTGCCCGATCGGTCCTTGGACCCGCGACCCATCCCTGAAAGAACTCGGACGGTACGAACGCTGGCATATGAACGAATCCGTCGAAGCTCATTCTATGGCTCTGTACACGCGAGTTCTAAACTACACGCCCGACCAAGCAAAGGTTGTCTTCGAGCGAGTGAAGATGGAGTTCAATGATCGGAATTTGCATTTATATACAGTATATAGATTTTTGCAAGGGAGAAGGCCGAGGGCGGATGAGGTCTAGATTCACATGAGGGGAAGGGATCTGGGTGTCATGATGAGCTGCAGCGAGGCGTTCGAGATCTGAGCCCTTTAGACGTGTTTATATTGGGCTATGCATTGGTTTATATATTGATTGAGACATATGGAAGAATAAAGGAGACGACATGACATGACATGAAGGATATGTGCTGCTGAAATGCAATCTATCTATATACCAGGCTGAAAATGTACGCTCGACATTGAATAATCTGATATCACCCCCTCCTCACGCTGAAGATCTAGTTCCCTTCTGCTACTCACTGGTCGAAAACAATTGACCAGTCTTCGTTCTTGAAGTACTCCTCGAGACTAGTCATAGGACAGTCGAATCCAGCCTGTGGGCGAAAGTCAAATCAGTACGAGTCCTGCGCTTGATGGGCGGACGACAGTGGGAGATTGCTATGATGGGGAAGTTGGCATACCTTCCTGATATCCTCCGCTTTCAACAATTTCTTATCGCCTCCATCATATCCCGGCTCACTAAAGACATCAAATCAGCAAAACATCACTTCCACTCACTCACTCCTCTCCCTCGCCTTCCCCACACACCACCAAACTCAAAACAAAAACAAAACACAGCTTAACTCACCCCGAATACTCAAACATATCCGCAATCTCCTCACCAAACCACCGATCCGGACTATTCTCCGCCAGATCCTTCACAGAGCACTGTCTGTAGCTCGCCTCCTTGCCCGTGACTTTCGACCATGTAGCGACGAAGTCGGCCCAGCTGCAGGTCGTGCCTGCGGCCATGTAGTGCTTGCCGGGGCCCATTTGGACGACGCCGTGGACGAAGGTGCCAAGGTCGGCGTTGACGGCGAGGTGTGGGACAGGGGCCGAGGCTGGCGTGGGGAAGGATTGAATGTAGGTGTTGTTGGGTTGCTGCGAGGGGGATGGATGGTGAGTTGAGGTTGCAAAAGAGAAGATCTTGAAGGATGGGGGAATGAAACGGAGTGAATGGTTGGAGAGCATGTTTTCTTGTCGACGATGGTCTGTCACGCCTCGTGCTGCAGGATATGATGCATGCATGTTCTGCACGTCAAAAGATCCGAATGTTCCACAGCCATAAGACTGGAAACGATCTGACAGGGCATATGTGAAATGAGAGCGCAGACTTACTTTTGCGAAGTACGCTGCTGGTGCAAGCTTATAACTGCTCATGAAATACCCGGTCTGTACGCAGCTCATCTTCTTCGCTAATTCAGGGTACTTCTCCTCGACACTGAAGAAAGTTAGCATTTTGAGTTTCTTGCTCTGACGGAAAATATTAGATTGTAAAGGACAAGCAGGTCACTCGACCCTTAGTCCAGAGCAAATGAATTAGTCTGCAATCCATCCGACATGGACTGAAGGGCAGATTTTATTCCGCGAAAAGAAATTCCATGACAAGAAATCTGGAAGTAAAAACAGAAAAGACACAATGAAAGGCAAAACTCACTATCCCGGAAACACCTCCGCCTTCGAATCAAAATGATACAACTCCTGATACTTCCCCCCACTACACTTCTTCGCATAACTCAACGTACTAGCCACAAACCCCATCTCATCCAAGCCCCCAACAACGCCCTCACTCCCCGCCGCATCCGCGATGTTAACCCCCTGCTGTCTCTCCACATCATACGCATACCTCCTACACGTAATCCCCTTCTTCTCAGCCTCAGCTCTGGAATCAGGCCGGAAGAAAGGCTCCCAGTAATTCGTTACGCTGAAGATGAGATTTGCGCCTTGGAAGGCTGCGGTCAGAGATGAGACCGAGTCGAGGTCGGCGGAGACGATTTCAATGCCTTTGGAGGAGAGGGCTTGGGCGGCTGGGGAGGATGGGTTGCGTGTTAGGCCGCGGATACGCCATTTGGGGTCGGAGAGGAAGCGTGCGGCGACGGAGCCGCCTTGGTTGCCTGTTATGCCGATTATGACGAGGAGTTTCTTAGGGGTTTCTGTGGTTGAGGCCATTTTTGAGTCGTGGTGTGTAAAATATGCTTAGATTACTTGAATGAGAAGTGTCAATGAGAATTGGCTAGTCAGTAGTAGTAATTTGACGTGAGACTGCTTTGGTGTGAAGCTTATCGCGAGGTAACTAGAAGTCAAAGGAGGGGTCGGCTATTAGTTCAGATGCATGAGATGGGATGAGATGAGGGGTTGACTTTTGGAATAGATAGACTTGTCTTCTTTTGGTGTAGATTATTCCGTTAGCTTGGGTGCAGACGGCTCGGCGCGAGTGTGGCTTTCTGGTGCGTTTGATTGGTTTTGGTGTTGAGAGTGGGGGAATTCAGGGGGTATCACGTGTGAAAACTGTAATTGGCCATCGAGGCTCGAATGTCTCCATTTCGTGGGTGAGTCTGAGTTGACCGAGGATCTGTTATTCAATACCGGGTCGGCTCTTTTCATCTTGTGAAGTTCAAGGCCAAAGACGCCAGGTTCAGGCTGTTGTTTACCCTGTCCTCGCTTATCGGCTCTAGCTAAAGACAGCTGAAACACTGCGGGGTTGAACGATACGTTTGAGACGTCATCTTCTTTCTGAAATTCAACAAAGAACAATGGAGAACATCAATGAAAAGGGAACTGCAAGGAAGACCAAACTCCGCACCTTGACCGGCTGTTTCATGTGCCGCAGGCGTCGAAAGAAATGTGACGAGGCGAAGATACGTTGTGGCGCTTGCACAAAGCATAATCTTCCCTGCATCTGGCCAGCATCGGTGGGGAATGATACGACAAATCGTTCAGGAGAACAACTAGTCATTGGATCCATCGAATACAATAAGGGAGTGGTTGTGAGGGATCCAGACCTTACTCTCGGGGGAGATCATCTCCAGCAATCCTTCTCGGACGACTCTACAAAGATTGGAGTCATTCGATCTGCTATGTATGGCCTCCCGGGGATTACGACGTCGGTAGATCACTACTTATCGACACATCTCCGAGAGAAATTCTTGCCAGGGGTCCTTCGAGGAAATGCCCATGAAGCGTTCCGTAACTGGCAACACCTGATTTCCATCGGCATCGAAACGAACGTGGCCCTGAAAGCTTATCTGGCAACAGCAGCTATGCACGCATCATGGACGGAAAAGAAGTTCAGAATTGTCGCTTTGAGGCATTATAATACTGTCATTTCTGACTTCAGAAAAGAGATTGAAGGAGGACATGTTCATGGGAGTGAGGATTGGGTTATGTACACGACCAATTTCTTGTGCCTTTTCGAGGTAATGCCCTCAGCCTACCTAGAATCGAATGAAAGTCTGACATGGGTAACAGATCAATCAAGGGTGGAACGGTCAGGGTAAACAATCAGGCCCAACGCCACATTTGGAAGGTCTAGCTCGTGTCTTGAAAATCCGGATCTCTGCATCTACGGCAACGGGGAAGATTCACCCAAAAGATCGCATCGCTGCGGAATCATTGTTGTATTTCGCCAGTACGCTATCTTTCTACTACTCAGAAGTAGATGTAGTTTGGGATCTTTTGGACTGGGATGCCTTGAGCCTATTCCTGGATCCTGTAGTATTCCCAGGTGTTTCGAGTACACAGAACTCGCCGCTGCTCGGAGCGGATTGGAAATTATACAAGACGATATTCGAGATAACAAGGCAGAGCCACGAGCATTCATCGCGCCTATCCGAATGCTTTCGCGCAACAGAGATGGCATCAGACCTGACTGAGTGGAAGAGAGAGCTGAACTCCGAGATTTGCCAATCTATGTCGTCCGAGGCGGTCCATACTTTCCAACAAACCATCCTCTACATCATCGCCGCCCAGATACTACTTCTCAAGAACATCCGACCAGGGACTCGGAGCTTCCATAGCGAAGTGAGAGTTCTTGTTCAGGAAGCCATGGCTATTGCCACTGAACTGACGATTGCACCAAATTGCGGCTTCTATCTCTGCTGGCCCTTGGCAATTCTCTCTTGCGCTGTCGAGACCGCCCATGACTTCATCCTACTGAGAACTATGCTTCAGAAAATTTGGATCGTGTCGCAATGCGGTGAAGTGAGGAGGGTTCTTCAGGCCTCGGAAGCGATGTGGCGAGCGACGCAACGAGACCATCCAGGAGGCATCGATACTGGAAGTGAGCAACAAGGGTTGCTTGACTGCCTGGACAATCCGGCAGGCTTCTTCCAGTACGCGTTAAGCAGCTCTCCTGACGAGTGAGATTAATCTCCGTATTTCCAGCCAGAGCGGGCTGATCTGGGGTTTTAACGGGACGTTAGTCTTCTGCAACATTTCAGATCTCGTGTCTCGAACGATAGCCAATCAGGACATGATGCGCCGTGCATCGATTACATATGAAGCAACGACGTTCAGACTTGCCTGGACTTCATGCAGCCAATAGCAGCATGATGCGCTGCATGGTGCAGTGCGGATTTAGGCGAGATCAAGGGTAATTTGGTGAGCCTTCCCAGCCCTACTCTGGCTTCGAACATCGATACAAGATGGCACGGAAGAACAGTGTACTTTCTTCTTTTGGATCGATAATTCTTTCGCAAGAAGATGAAAGTAACTTTGTCCCCCTGACGGACACCTGGAGTACCGAGTTTCGTATCCGAAGGCATTTCTTTCTTGGACCCCCGCACAATTACTCCCTGAGCAGAACCATAGCTCACGATCTTCGCCAAAAAATTGTCGACAATGACGACGATGATAATGAAATTAACAAGGGAGAAGAGGAGGCATGTTTAGTGCCTAAAAAGAAAATATTTGTTCCCTAGCGAAGACATGCCACTGATCACCGGACGGTCTGATGAACTTTCCTATAAATCCGCCATTCCGTTCGAAGAAGGAACAAGTCAACCAGACATATTATTCTCAGCATCTTCATATTCCGAAAATTCAAGATGTTGTTCTCACCTTCTATACTCCGCTCTTTCTTGACGGTCTTGGGGCTGTGTACTCAAGCCAACGCAGCATCACTACAGACCGTTCCAAATTGGGGCGATAATCCTTCTGGTATTGCTCAGATGCAGATATATGTCCCTGATAAACTGTCTGCGAAGCCTCCAATCATTCTTGGTGTAAGTTCGTGTCTGTTAACCAACATCGTCAGATGGTTTGAACTGACATGACCAGCTACATCCATGTGGTGGAACAGGACAACAATACTACGGCATGACGAAGCTACCTTCATATGCAGATAGGCTCGGCTTTATCCTGATATATCCCAGCACCACGAAAGAGACACGATGCTGGGACTGCCACTCAAACGTAACGCTCATCCACGACGGCGGTGGCGACTCCACCGGACTCGTCAACATGGTCAAATATACACTCAAGAAATACAATGGTGATCCTACAAAGGTCTTCGCAGTCGGTGGATCCTCAGGAGCCATGATGACCAATGTCCTCGCCGCCACATACCCAGACGTCTTCAACGCCGGGGCGTCCTGGTCCGGCGTCCCAGCAGGCTGCTGGTATGGCTCTCCAATCTCCACACCCACATCTCCGGACGTCAGCTGCCCGATGGGAAAGAAGACCTACAATGCGCAGCAATGGGGAGACATAGCACGAAATTGTTATCCTGGGTATCAAGGCAATCGGACACGAATGTTGATTGCGCATGGGACGCAGGACTTTGCGGTTGTGTACTCGCTTCTGGCGCAGCAGCTCGCTCAGTGGAGTAATGTCTTGAATGTGTCTTTCATAAAGAACATTACGAACACGCCGGTGCAGAGTTGGACGGATATGGTGTATGGAGACGGAACGAAGCTGCATGGGTATAGTATTCAGGGTGGTGGGCACATTCCTCCGTTCCAGGAAGAGACTGTGCTGAAGTTTTTTGGGTTGATGTAATGTTTTGACGTTCAGTCACTGGCTCTGTGAAAATAGTGTGCGGCCAGGACTAAACTTGTAGAGGACTTTTCCATGAGACGCAAGAACGTCATAGGCACTTTTCCAGTGCAAATTCAACTATGAATATATCTTTCCAACCTCTCTCCTTCATCTTCCCCGACACCATTCTAATCTGATTATCCGTCTTCAGTGTCAACCTGGATTTACAGCCTTCCGAGTGACTCGCCTCTAGCGCGTCCCAAAGCACAATTATACTCCAAACGGCGACCCTCTGCTGCTTCCATCCCTTCGCCGCGATATATCTTGGCTGATTTCTCGTAATGCTGTCAACCAACTTCGCCTTTAGGCCACAATATCCGTCACTGGGCCTGATGAGCGCAACGTGAAGATCGCCCTGTTTCCAACCGTAGTCACCATCGAGATAGTCATCGTACGTGTAAAGATCCTCCGTGTCTGAATACTGGAAGATGTTTGCGCTGACGAGGTTGGATTTCCTATCTCGGATCACTGCTTCCACGAAGACCAAGATCCCATCTTCGAAATCGTCCGGCTGTTTCTGGTCATTGCGATCGCTCGTCAAGGATTCTGGGTCAGAAGTCTGGGTCGATTACATAGATGAGTTGGTAGAGCTTTCGCCTTGTGTGCGACACGGGAGGGTAGCTGAGAGGTCTGGGTTGGTATGGCGGTGGATTCTCCGCGGATCTTTCAGTGCCATTCTTTGAATTGCTTGTGCAGACCATTCTGACTGCTTGACTACCTTTCCTTGCACCTATTCACTGACTTTCACTTTATGTGTATCTTGGTGCCTAAATGCTGCGGCTTTCAATGCTGGCGGACGACGATTTGCCCAGGACAGAAATGTTTAGCATACTGGTGCTCTTCAAAAGTTGTGCGTAGCTCTTCGCTTAGTTTGGACTTCTTTCTCTAGGTCCCAAACTTTAGGACATGGAAATGTCTATCTAGAGCTGGTGCTCGAAGATATTGCTAACAGTCGTGATGTAGCGATGACGGGCCCAGCATCTCCCGAGCAGTGGCCGCACCACGTCTAGCGCTCCTGACAGCAAGATATGACTTTAGCCTAGCACTCTAGAAGTCTAAGCAGAATTTGAAAGTAGACAAAGAATATGAATGTGCATGGAAAATCTAGGGACCTAGGAAGAAGTTAGTCATGCTAGAATTATCTAGAAGAGCCACAGTAAATTTGAGGACTAGCGACCCTAGTGACATCATAGCTCTCAACCTGTACATGGCTGGCAAAGTTCGCACATATAACTTTTGGCCATTTTTTCCCTTCAGTTGACCTCGATTTGGCAGTAAAAGTTCGGTCTGCATATATTGTTTTTATTTCTCGAATGCCCTTTTGATAAGCGAGGTGGGCTGGTGGGCAAGACGCAAAACCTGTTATACTGTCCCTCCGTCGAGCCCTTGGCCACTGTTTACAATTGGTACCATGGATAGCTTGTTTGTAGACGTCCTACGACAGTTAGAGTTCAATTCTTATCGCTTGTAAATTCAGCTGGGTAATGCTTGTTGGCCAATCTTCACGTACGGGTCAGGGAATGCGCAGTTTTCCATAACGACGGTCTTTCACTGGTGGAGAAATCCCAGAAATCTTCTACCCTAACACTTGCGGCTATGCGACGTTACATAATTCATTCAACGGTATGTCACGGTATAATTTTGAGCAATCACGTCTTCGACAGCGGACGTGAATACTTTTATCGCTAGCCTCGAATACATTTTGGCGTCAACTGGGATGTAGTATACAACCAACCTGAGATTGAAGCAAGCTCGGCGTTTATTCATTCCTGATGGTGGCAGAAAAGCGTCGTATGGGGCCCGTGGGAGTATTTACTGTTCTGTATTACTCTACTTGTCGTTCTTCGAGTAATCAGATAGGTTGGGAATCAAGCTGCGTGATATTTCAGAGCAACCACTCGCAGTGGCGAGATTGTTGACAAGATGATTTCAGGCTCTATCTCATGATTGATTAAATTGATTCATGGTGTAAGAGACGTAAAGTTATGTGCGAAAAAAATCTTCGTGTCTCTAAGTAGTTTCCTGATATTATTCTCTGAGATTTGCGTTGGAAAATGAACTCCGTCGCTGCTGTAGACTCGAAATAAAAAGCAGATATATGAAACATGTCTCATACGAGCCGATGCATTATCGTGCGTTCTTGAAGCCAACGTCGAAAGGTCCAAATGCGCGTTGATGCCAGACGGTCCTATAGCTCGCTAACGAAAGGTCCCGCCTCAACACCATCATGAGATCACTAAGAAATAGCCTCAGCATCAACACCTCCGGCTCACTATCCCTAGACTCCGACTTAATTTCTAGTGTTTTTTGGATGCACATAAATCAGGATCCCGTTCTCACAATCATTCAAATTTTCCATCCATCATTCTCTCCATATCTCTTGAATCTCTGTAGTCGACATCTTGACTAGCCAACTTTGCATATCTCAAGATCTTCAGCATATCATACATCTTGACTTTGTCCTTCTCCATTGTCATTTATTGTTGCAAGCTACCTTTTCTCTGGAACCAAAGAAGCAGAAAAACCTAAAAAAGGAAAAAAGAAAAAAACATACACACAGAAGAGGAAGCACACAAAAGCACTCATCTCCAAATATCTCCCCTGTCGGATGAAACAATATACAGACAGGGTCCCTCTACCAACAGGTGGGGGAGCTCACCAATTGCGCTGCGCTTTCGCGTAGCGGTGGGCGTCAGTAATCACTTCCTTCCCATCATCATTTCAAATCTGTGATGGGTGGGAGATGATGAAGCTAAGCAGGGCAGCTTGATAGATATATAGAATACTGGGTATCTATCAATTTATAACATACCAAAGGTTCCTTTCGTGCCAAGTTGAGGTTTGAGCGGTGAATTTGTTCGAAGAGCTCTGTACCCATCTTTGGTTTTGTGCTTCGGCATCGTGACCTTGATGCTGTCTTGGCACAAGTTTCTGCTTTTCCTTCCGTGAGTTTCCGTCCCATATAATTTCCGAGTCTCGGAGTCATTGACAAAGATACGGTTTCAAGCTCATGATCGGACTCATTTGTGTAGCCGTTGTTTTTGTCAATGCGGCGGCAGGGTTGTTGCTGTCAAGCGAATAATGTCCCGCCTCTAGAACGGGCAACTCGTCCAAATTTGTTCGAATTTAGAATATAGACAGTATCCGTAGTACTTGCTGAGCCTGGATTCCATTGATAGTCTCCCGCTTTGCTTCTGCTTCTGGATAATTCGTTCCACGTAGAATTCACATGTTGCCACGAGCATGTCGAATTTTTACATAACCAGCAGAATTTCTGATGCTGTTGCAGAGGTTGAATGATATGTACCTCGTAATTGGTTCAATTTTCATGCATGATTGCGTCAAAAGCTTGGACGCAGCAGGTCTGTTCCTTTGTCTCAGCCCTACGATGACAGTACCCACTCAGTAGCCAGCCAGCCAGCCTTCCATGCATCGTTACCACATTTCGATGTCTTGTTTCTGCAAGCTGCCATCATTGAAATCTCAGCATTCAATTGCTTCCACCATAGAAATGGATCGCCAGCAGTAACTTCCTGATGTAGCGGGGCTGCACCCATAATTATCACCAACGCCAAGGTCATGATCCAGTAAAAATGAGGTCATCATCCACACCTCGATTATCAAGATCAATCTCGAAGTCTATCTGACTGATATCCCTACACATATAACCAAAACTAAAAGTCCCTGCATATCCTACTGTATAGCCAAACTCAAACAAGTCAAACTCGAAACCATGAATAAAGTTACAACGATATCTTCAATCAGGGTGGACCGCCGAGAAGGCCGTTCCATCGCCAACGCCGCAGCTCAAAAAATCATCAACCCCTTCTCATCTCTGATCCTCAAGCCCGGCAAGCCGCAACCCCGCGGCTCACCTCAATTGACACCACCGAGCAAAACACAAGGAGATTGCTCAATTGAAGAATCGCAGATCGCAAACACATGGCTCTACACATTCAAGACCCTGTCGAAGTCTGGCAGAGCCGAAGCGAGACACAGGATATACTATTTTGCCGGCGGTGGGTTCAGGGATCTCCCGGAAAAGGAACATTGGAAATTATGTTCGGATCTCTCTAGCATGTTGCCGGACTACGAAATAAGTCTAGTCAGCTACCCGTTGGTGCCGAACTCTCCAGCTTCGACGGCACTGCCTCATCTGGAGCGGTTATGTGATGCGTTAGTTGAGCAAGCGAAGAGTGAGGGTTTTCGCGTCACGTTCTTTGGGGATTCTTCTGGTGGGAATATCGCGATTGTTCTTGGTCTTTATGTTGCGACACAGTATTTGAAGAATACCTCCGATGGCCCATGTCCGGTTGAGGCTGTCATGGCCATGTGTCCAGCGACGGATATGCGAAATGAGAATCCGGGTATCGATGTCGTCGAGGCTCACGATCCGATCCTAAGTCGCAAGGTTATTACAGAAGTAGCTGAAGGATGGAGAGCAGAGCTACCAGCCTCCGATCCCTGAGTCTCTCCCATCATGGCAGACTTGAGCGTCTTCAAGCAAGCCGGCATCAAAGTTGATGGAGTGACGGCGGGTTACGACACTCTGACTCCTGATGCGATCAAGTTTCGAGAGAAGCTGGCGGAATGTGGTGTCGATGGGGATTGGCTGCAGTGGGAAAAACAGATGCATTGTTTCCCTTTGCTGTCTGCTTTCCATGTTCATGAGGGAACTGAGGGGAAGAATGGATTGTGGATGTTTTGAACAAGAACGTGAATGGTTCGCGAGTGTAGATCGTATTATCAGATCAGATAAGAGGCGACTGACTGACTGATTGTATTGTTTGGTGCTACTTAGATGATACCCTAAATGCAAGGTTTGGTTTTGCCATTAGTTATCGTCTCGCTTCCGTTTCGCTTCCAGGTTGCGATCCCCTCTTCACAAGCAGAACAACTGATCTTCGCCTGGATTTATGTCTGTCATATTCCAAGAGACCCCTGGAGTTCGACAGAAGTCAATTCAGATTAAAAAGCCAAGTTAATTGGTCAAGTCGCGGTACGTAAAGAGCGGTTGCAGGACGCGTCGCGGAGTCATGAGGTCATATCATCGGGAGCCGTTTGGAGCTAATGCTCCTGGTACCATCAGTTTGTACAGTTGCGCCACACTAACGGAATGCACCATTGCTGACAGCTCCAGCTAGTGCCAAGCTGTACGTCTTTTGTACTCTCGATTTATCTCTGGGATACATTATTTCCTTTTTGCTTATGTTTCAAGTACGAACCTCTCTGGATTTATACTTTTTTCGAATGGATTTGGAGTTTTGCAGGCGAAAATGAGTGCATCTTCCATCAAACATGTCGACGATGCAGAGGCGCAGGCCGAGACCTCAAAGACAGGTAAATAATTCTGCCTCTTTTGGCAAATCAAATGCATTTAATTGACATACTTCAGGGCCTTCAAGTCTGTCCGTCCATAGCAATGACGATGCTCCAGCAGTCCTAATGGACCCGAATTCCAAAGAGCTCTCCTTGTACGAGAAGAAGTCGCTCTTAATTAACAAGGAATTCAATGCTATGGGAATGGGAAAATATCAGTGGTATGTTTGGTCATTATGCGGTTTGGGATACTTCCTCGATCTGCTTTGGGCGCAGGCGTTTGGGCTCATCGCTACCCCGCTGCAGCAGGAGCTGGGCTTCAGCAGTGAGTGTTTCCAATGTTCTATGACGTCGATCTTGAAACGGATGCAGAAACTGACATGTGATTGTAGGTGGTGAACTGGGCAATATTTTCACGGCTTTCAATTCCGGTCTCTGTGCTGGCGCTTTCGTTTGGGGGACTCTGGTCGATATCATTGGTGGGTTTAATCGACAAAAGCATGACCATAAATTAACTTGAGCCAGGTCGTCGATGGGCTTTCAATGGCACTGTTCTCATTTCGTGTATCTTTGGACTATGTCTCGGTGCACCAAATACATACAGCGCGATCTTAGTATTGATAGCCTTCAATGGCTTCGGTATCGGAGGAAATATTCCCATTGACACGACTATTTGCTTGGAGTTTCTCCCACAAGTACGGTCTCAAACCCCCAATTTTATCTTTCATACGTTAACAAAGATGCAGAATCGTCGATTCCTTCTCGCCCTCCTATCCATCTTCCAGCCCTTGGGAGTAGTCGTCTGCAGCGGTATCGCCTACGGCTTCATCCCCAAATACTCCTGCGACACCGATCTCATATCATGTAAATCCTCCAGCCTCACACCAGGCGAAGCCTGCTGCAGCAAATCCGACAACATGGGATGGCGCTACCTCATGTTCACACTCGGCGGCATCGCACTCTTCATCTTCCTCCTCCGCTTCGTGCTCTTCACATTCCAAGAATCGCCAAAATACCTGATCGGGAGAGCCCGCGATGAGGATGCGATGAAAGTGCTACATAATGTGGCGAAAGTAAATGGATATGAATGTCGCTTGAGTATGGATGATTTCCGGGCTTTGGAGGCGAATCATGGTTCTGGATTTGGGTTGCCGGATTCACCGAATGGCTCGGGTGATGCGATGTTGAAGGATGGTGTGCCTACACAGAGTGCTGAGGTTGCGAATCCGCCGTTTATGCAGCAGGTTAAGAATGAGTTCGCGAGGATTAAGATCCTGTTCTCGACTTCGGCGCTTACTAGGCTTACGATTCTGGTCTGGATTATATATGCGTTTGATTACTGGGCGTTCTCTGTTGCTGGTATGTTCTTCTCTTCCTTCTTAGCTTGTGCCGCGGTCTCTGGACTCGTGACTGACATTTACCAGGCTCTTTCCTTCCTACTATCCTTCTCCGCAAGAATCAAGCAATCAGTGTTTCTGTCTCGGAAACATACCGTGACTACGTTATTATCTACCTCCCAGGCATTGTCGGTGTGGCCCTCGGCTCACTCATGGTCTACGTTCCTCGAATCGGTCGAAAATGGGCCATGGTTTTCTCAGCAGCGATGATGGGCGTGTCTCTCTTCTTGTTCTCAACCGTGAATACCCAAGCCTCCAATATCGGCTTCAACCTCATGGAGTACTTCTTCCAGTCCATGTTCAACGCCGTCTTGTATGGCTGGACTCCTGAGGCTTTCCCAGCGCCTGTAAGAGGCACGGCGAGTGGTGTGGCTAGTTTCTGGGGAAGATTGTTTTCTATTGTCAGTCCATTGATTGCAGCGCATCTTCTGGAGACGAGTTTGAATGGGCCGTTGTATTTGGCGGGAAGTGGGGCGCTTATTTGTGTGGTTGCGATTATGTTTTTGCCGAGTTCGACGTTAGGTGGTCAGTCGACTTGAACGAATGAGAAGCGGAAGACATTCTTATGGGATGGTAGATACCCCAACTATATCTTGGCGAACACATCACTTCTAACATCCTCAGAAGACTTTTCTTTTTCGGATTACACGGCCAATCTTTTCATCGATTCATGAGACTTGGGCGAAGGACCCACCTTCCACCCCGCGTTCCCTCGCCTCCTTGCCAAGTCCGCCACCCCATCAGCCCCCTTACCGGCCGGTAAGCGAAGCTATGAACAACAACATGGAGGATACGGGTTTGCCGGCTTTCCCATTCCACTGTTACGAAAATCCACCTTTGGCTTTCAAATACATCATATGGTCTGTCGCTACGGGTCAAAGGAAAAGGTGTCGCATGATCCTTCCGATACTGGGAGCTAATGCGGGGTATACTTGCACGAGGCACTTCAGAAGCCGATTCAAGAAGAGAGCAGTACAGCCATGCGGCACTTGTCCAAAGATAGCTCCAGGCAAACATATTACTGGTGATCAATCATAGACAGCAATCATCAAAAAGCTTGCGTTTCTATGCACCTGAGGGGAGCCAGGATCAGAATATCTTTGGAAGATCCCATGGGGTAGAGTTGACCTGAGACATCTTCCAAGTGCTATCTATGATTCAACAGAGAACCAATGGGACATTCACCGAAAGGTTATCCCGACGCATACCTGCTCATGACAAGCTTGCGGTATAAAATCCACAATTCATGTTTAATATCTCAGAACCCCATTTTTCCTCTTTCCCCGTTACGCAAAGTTCCAAGTTTAGGTTCACGTGCAACTTCGAGCTTCCGTTCAGACAAGTATACATTTCAAACACTACAATCTACAAATCTCCCTAGGCAAGCTGCAAGTCCCCATCGAAACCAAACCCACTCCATCTCACTCCCTCTTCCCCTACTCCCTCATCTTCGTCCTCATCACCACGAATTCCCCTGGCCTGAATTTTCCCAACCCCAGCCCGCCCGGGACATAGCCCCACAAACCCACATGTACCAAAACCTGGTACTACAGCTGCGGCTGCACAAAAGTCGTGTACCAGCCCTGTGCTTGCCAACTCGGCCATCCAATCAAATGTGTAGGCGGCTGTACTGACCAAGTCGACGCTGGTGTCGACAGGAGTGATGGCTGCAAAAAGGACCTTTGGGCAGCGGGATTCGCCTGACATCGAAGACTAAAATGATAGAGCTAGGAAAGCCTCTCGAGGTTGAAAGGAGGAAGAGCCCTTAAAAACATATTGTTATGACTGTTTCGGCGTTTGGGGGGATATTGCGGTATTGAGTAGGAATATTGGCGTAGCTTGAGTGGGTTGTTGCTACCAGGGACCAAAGTGATCAGACGGCTTGTTGACTAGATCGAGAACTCAAGGGCCTGATTCTTCAAGGAATTCTTGTCAAGCATTGGCACCCACGTTTTCTCTCTGAATACTCCGCACTTCGTGCTGTGAGGTCCTGTACCATGATTTTCCAATTCTAGCCTGGCTTTTTTCTGGTTCCACAGAAGGTTGTGTTTCGTAAGACAGACAGCAACTGCAGTGCGCCACAACAGTCTGGGAAACTCTGCTGGAATAAACCATGCATACTTTTGAAATTGGGTCCGACTTGGGCCAATGTATCGTTAAATGAGACATATGAGGCATCATGCAGCCCCCCAGCAAGTTCGCTAAACAAGGTCTGATGAAGTTTCCCCCATACGGAGAAGTTGGCCCGAGTCGGACCCAGTCCATCTTCAAGTCAGATGGAAGCGAGAAATTGACCCCAGCTGACCCGAACATGGATCTTGGGCGATTGGGAACAACCCAGTGGGTAATTGTCGAGAGGATGGACGCACTGGTAGAGCTGAGGGTGGAGCATCCTGAATGGAAGCAACCGACTGTGAAAGTGCTTGAGATGGCGAGGGCGCTGGGAGGACTTTTGATGATCTGTGTGAAAGTTTGGCGAGCCCGAGAGCAAATTTGGAGAAGGCACAATCGACCCCTGGGGACACTCCCACCAAAAGAAGCTCGGGGAAGCCATCTCCGGAGAACGTCAAAACCAGACAGAAGAAGATGAGATTGTTTTCTGAGCGCGATTCAGCCAACAACACTCCTCATGACAAGCAAGCCAGCGGAGACGACCTCGATCCACAGGGCCCCCTTGCAAGCAAGAGATTCAGTGCTGGTAGTATGAATCGTAATCTGGTAGTGTTGCATCTGAGGGCGGATTTTCCGTGGAGACCTAGACTTCGAATTCACCGCAAAGCGGGCGAGGGAGTCGGGATCCTGGGGGCAGGCGGGCAGCGAAGGGATTGCTGACTGATTGCAATTACTTGAGGCGTTTGGGTTGCCGTTGGGGTTGTCGGCGGTATTGATTTGAAAGCTCGGGATATCGATGTCGCTGCTTTTGCATTGGTACTTGAAAATGATTGATGGCTTGGGGGCCTAGATATTAGCATACTTGCAGGATACAAAAGAGGCATTTTGATGGACATTTTGGAATACTATTCGTGAGCCATGCTTGTGTGCGAGGGGGCGTCTCGTGGAGTCGTGTTGAGTCAGATCTCCTTTCGCATGCATATAATGAATCATACTGAGCTGGACTAAATTGGCTTCAGTGCTGCTGGTAGCTGACAGACACGCTGCGATTGAGTCTTGTGAAGTGGTGAAGCAATGTTTGAAGTTGAAGATGGAGGTCGCGACTGGCGAGTGAAAGATGAAGGGATGAAGGAATGGGCACGTGACGTGAATGGATCGTCCTTTCTTGCAAGTCGTCCCATTTCGAGCTCGAAAGCTCAATACGAGCTGACTTCTTGAAAGTTAGAAAGTATCTCTGGCCTCTGGAACGCCAAGTTTGAGCAGATTCGTCGCCACGTGAGAACGTCGTAGATTAGCAATGTCGCTTACGAAAGACTTGAGCTCTTCCCTCCAGCTTTATCCCTTGGTCACCCCATCTTCAACCCTCACAACACCCCATATCCCCGGGTCACCTCTCCCACTCCTCGACTTCGACCCGGGAGAACTTACACCCGGGATCCGTTATATTGCCCACACCGTCTACCTGCTCAACAAGCGTTCTCCACGCATTGCGTTGCGGTCCTTTTGCGGGACTCTCAAATCTCCATTTTCAGAGCTAGAACAGCCCGCTGTCAAGTCTCCCGAACATGCGATGAACTCAAGTAAAGAGTAGAACTCTGCTGTCAAATGACATCTAGTGGAGTCAATGCCACAGTGGATTCTTCGTACCGGTAGTACCGATGCCCATGAAGTTGAGGATGGAGACGGGCCAAGGCATCAGGGAATATCGATGGAGTGGGATGATTCCCGTCACAGTACCAGAATTTTCGCACCTTTTTGTTTGAAGAGAGAGGAGTTTCTCGGTTGGAAATAAGATTCTGACAAGCGGCTTAAGCATTTTCCAAGGATCGATTTGAGCTACTGTAGCTTGCTTACTTGCTATGAAGCTTTGGCTTGAGTTGTTCCCCGTCATTCGTTTCAAGCTCAACATTCTGCTTTTCCCTACAGATCTCATCTATAGCTTCTGCCTCGATACGAGCTCTTCACCACCCGGGTCCAGGAGAATAGTCCATCTATTTCATCCAAGCCTCGCGCGACTGTCATCCGATGGCCGAAGATGCCCCATAACATTGCGTATGTGGCCGGCCGGGTGCGTGTTCGGCAAACCTCCCCCTCTCGAGTCATGTCGTCCCACGTCTGGACTCCAGTGTTTATCAGTACGCTGGTCCCGACGGTACTTTGACTTTTCTCCAGACTCTCCAGTTGGTCAAAATCTGGTACCTGGCACCGTTGAGATGACGAACCCTTTACCAATCCCAGCCAAGTGAGGGGCTTTCCCAACGGCGAGTGTCGGCAGTGAAGGGAGAACTTCGGGGATGCAAGTCGTATGCGTATTTAATGCATAACTAGACTAGGAGATGCTTGGCGGGAGAATTGAGGCTTTTTGGTGGCAGTCGAAGCATTTTCCTGGCAAGCCACGCGGGAAGGCGGGGGGGAGCGAAAACTTTATCCTCAAGCGGGGTATTGGAGGTCGGCCCTTTTGTCCTCACGTGCAACCCCACTTCCCAATCGTATGCATCCCCAGCTCCCCCATTCCCCACTTCCAGATCTGTGGCGTCGCCTGTCGCCCCCGCATGTTGGCAAGAGGTGGATCTTGACCGGGAAATCGTCGGCTGTTGATGCTAGATAATTTTGTTTCTTGATCGGCGGTCCGCTCCATGACGATGTGTTCGTTGACTTCGGCAGAGATCTCGTGCTTTTGGGGCCAGCTAATGTCCGGCAAAGATGGGATACCAAGCATGTCCATCGTGTTGACGGACCGATTCAAGCATCAAGGGTTCAAGCCCAGAACGCCTCGTCCACTTTGCTCCTATTCAAGATGTCATTGATATTGCTTGCTAAAACTTGCGGGCGGAGGGGATATATAAGGTGGACAGGATGCCGAGATTCTGGTTTTCGGTTCATCAGTCGCAAACTGAACATCAATCCGACCTTCCAAGATGCTCTACTCCTTCTTGTCGGCAGCTGCTCTGCTCGCACCAGCTCTTGCTGTTGTGCAGCCACTGAACACTACCATTCTTGGTCAATATGGACACTCTCCAGCAGTTTACCCATCACGTATGTTCTCCGAAAGTCGCCTGACAAATCCAGCTAACAGTTCCAAGCAAATGCCACAGGCGCTGGTGGATGGGAAGAAGCTCTTGCGAAGGCGAAAGAGTTCACTGCTCAGTTGACTGCAGCCGAGAAAGCAGACATGGTCACGGGTAAACCAGGACCATGTGTTGGTAACATCGTCGCTATTCCTCGTCTTGGGTTTGGTGGTCTCTGTCTTCAAGATGGACCATTGGCTATTCGGACTGTGGACTATGCAAGTGTTTTCCCTGCTGGTGTTACTACCGCTGCTTCATTCGATCGCAAGTTGATGTACGAGCGTGGTGCTGCTATGGGTGCTGAGTTCAGAGGGAAGGGTGCCCAAGTTGCTCTTTCGTAAGCCAACCCACCTCACCATACAAAGATTATTCCTGACAAATTCAAAGTCCTGTTGCAGGTCCTCTCGGTCGTTCTGCTTATGCTGGCCGAAACTGGGAAGGGTTCTCTCCAGACCCATACTTGACAGGTGTTGCTATGGAGGAGACCATCACTGGACTCCAAAGCAATGGACTTCAAGCGTGCGCTAAGCACTGGATCGGTAACGAGCAAGAGACACAGAGAAACCCAACTTACAAGAACGGCTCTATCGTTCAGGAATCCATCTCTGCTAACATCGATGATCGAACTATGCACGAGCTGTACATGTGGCCATTCGCGAACGCAGTTCGTGCTGGCGTTGCAAGTGTCATGTGCAGTTATCAGAGACTGAATGGATCCTATGCTTGCGAGAACTCCAAGGCACTGAACGGTTACCTGAAGGAAGAACTTGGATTCCAAGGATACGTCATGTCTGATTGGGGTGCGACCCACTCTGGTGTGCCATCCATTGAGGCTGGTCTGGACATGAACATGCCTGGTGGTCTTGGTCTTTACGGACTGACGTTCGGCGAGGCATCTGACTTTGGCGGAAACGTCACCATTGCTGTCAACAATGGCACACTGGATGCTTCCCGTGTTGATGATATGGTCATTCGTATCATGACTCCATACTTCTTCCTTGGACAAGACAAGGACTACCCAACTGTCGATCCATCGTCTGCTGACCTCAACACTTTCTCTCCAAAGGATACTTGGTGTAAGTACTTTCCCTTGTTGCTTATTCCTCTGCGTCAAAAGTTCAATGCTGATGTTTTAAAGTCCGTGAGTACGTCCTGAATGGCACCCGCAGCCGTGACGTTCGCGCCGATCATGGTGCCCTCATCCGCAAGCACGGAGCCGAATCCACCGTCCTCCTCAAGAACGTGGACAACGCCCTTCCTCTCAAGTCCCCCAAAATCATCTCCGTCTTCGGCAACGACGCCAGCGAAGACACTCAAGGTTTCTACAACCAGGTTGATTTCGAGTACGGTACCCTTGTCGCAGGAGGTGGCTCTGGCACCGGTCGTCTCACCTACCTCATCACCCCCCTCGAAGCCATCAAGGCTCGCGCCTCCAAGGACGGCGCTCTGGTCCAACAATGGCTTAACAACACCCTCGTAGCCACCAGCGACATCTCCACCCTCGCCATCCCCGAAACCCCCTCCGTCTGCCTTGTCTTCCTCAAGACCTGGGCCGAAGAAGCCGCCGACCGCGTCTCCCTCGAGCTCGACTGGGACGGAAACGACGTCGTCGAATCCGTCGCCTCCTACTGCAACAACACCATCGTCGTCACCCACTCCTCGGGAATCAACGACCTGCCCTGGGCCGACCACGAGAATGTCACCGCCATCCTAGCCGCTCACTACCCTGGCCAGGAATCCGGAAACTCAATCGTCGACATCCTCTACGGCGACGTCAACCCCTCGGGTAAACTCCCCTACACCATCGCTCTCTCGAACGACGATTATAACGGCTTGCCTACCACGGCTGTCAACTCCACCGATCCAGATGCCTGGCAAGCGTGGTTTGAAGAGAAGCTCGAGATCGACTATAGGTTTTTCGACGCGCAGAATATGTCCGTGAGGTATGAATTCGGTTTCGGTCTCTCGTACTCTACATTCGAGCTCTCCGATCTCGCAATGTCATCTTGCGCTTCTGCGAATGTCTCAGCCACACCAGCACCACAATCCGCTACTACGCCCGGTGGAAATCCTGCGCTTTGGGAGAATCTGTATAATATTACTGTGACGCTGAAGAATACGGGTGATGTGGCTGGCGCGACGGTACCGCAACTATACCTCTCGTATCCAGATTCTGCGCCAGCTGGTACTCCACCGAAGCAGTTGAGGGGTTTTGAGAAGGTGATGCTGGAGAGTGGGGAGAGTGAGAGTGTGAGTTTTGAGCTGATGCGGAGGGATTTCAGTTATTGGGATGTGAGCAGTCAGGAGTGGGTTATTCCAGCTGGGGAGTTTGGAGTTAGTGTGGGGTTTAGTAGTAGGGATTTGAAGGTTGTGGGGAGTGTGAGTGTTGTTTGAGGAGCTGGAGGAATGAAGTACATGATTGAATGGATACTCTATACAAATAATTATATAGCTGAATGAATAAATGGATAATGAACCTCATCCGCTTTTGGAAATTCTGTCCCATATACAGGCCACCAAGAATCAAATCCTACTCCGATAGGCAAACCGAAACGTCTCAACCCTATGTCATTTGGCTCCGAAAGAAACGCCGATGTCCGCGGCAACTTCCACACACAACCTGATTCTCTTAGCTATTCTTCCATTGCGTTCACTGCTCGCACATACTGGTTGCTCGTCTCTTTCCTCAACGGGCTGCCAACGTCATATTTTCTCTCACTGTCACTTTCGACATCATCATCACTTCATTTCATAACCCTCATTCTCACAATGATCCATTTGCTACTGAATCCTTAGCTACTGGGGCAGAAGATGTCTTCCTGAATTTTATCTAAAAGATACCCAAAGCACTTTCATGTTCCTGACTGTCATTCCCTGTAAGACATATGCAACAGGATGCAGATTACCCTTGAAACTTTCAATCCTTCGGCACCAACGCTGCGGAGATGGGAATTGTGAAAGAAGGAATACCTCTTATATATTCCTGTCGCAATACTCGATCCATGATCTCCAAAAGCAGATCCAAGCTGTTGGTCTTAAAACCCTCGTTCAGTCAGGTGAACGAACAGGGACTCACATCATTCCTTCCTTGTGCAGATGGATGTGATTCAAGATGCCGCACCGTAGACACTCACTAATGCATGCCGTTCGGTCTATTATATAAACCTATAGAGCCGTCAACTAGCTGCTTCTCTGGTAAACACGGTGTCCTTGGAAGGAAGACAGGACTTATTTCCGAGTATCTTTCGGCCGTATTAAGGGATGGGATAGTATGGTATGGTTGCCTAGGCAATATTGGTGATAGAATTTCAACCTGGCATGGAACATGTCCAGTTCACAAAGGACCACTGCTTGTTCGATATATGAGCTGCCACCCACCTTGAAATGAAGAGTTTTGTTGCCATCTTCTTGGCTGTTGTCATGCCTCCTAGCTGCGCCGAAAGCTTGCTACCACGGGTAAAGAGTCGGACCTTGTGCGATGAACTATTTTCATATAAAAGTTCGTTGAGGTAGGTTTTTCATCAGACCTTAGTTGACTCAAGGAAGCCTGAGGACAAGGTCATATCCAGAGTCAACTTCTCCTGGAAGAAGCGAAGTGTGTTGTTTGTTCCATCTGCCGAGGTGTAGAAGTGGGGGACTTTACAGTCCCTCGAACCTTCCTCTGCTAATCCTGTGTAGCCCTTCCTGGAAACTTACTAGTTCGAGACGATATCTCTGTGATCGAGTAGCTAATCTGGCTAGGAGAAAGCGTGGGAGTGAAGGCAACGGGTGACGTGTAACGGCCGAAGAGATGAGAGCTGGCGAGGGCTAAAGGAGAGGGATGTTGAGGGGCGAAAATTGCTAGAATTGGGAAGTATAAAGGCTCCTCGTACACCTAGGTCTCAGACTGCTAGAATACCCCAAGCGGATTGCGAACCTGGCTATGGAGGGCGGGTTGACATTCCCAGCTGTGGAATGCGCACGGCTTGACTTACTGAACTGTACGTTCACCATGTCTCTGTAATATAATTCTGATCACATTGTAGTGGATTGTGTGAGATCCACAGGTAACAGTGACGAGGACTGTTGTGCTGCTGCTGATCCTGAGTCTGCTGTCATTTCTTACGTTGCTGCCAACCTCATTCATCAGCCATCAGCACTCTGGGAGCATACAAATTGGAGCGATCTGACGCCTCATAGAACCAAGCCGGCGCTTCAAAACTTGAGGTTTTAGTTATGCTGCCGAACATCTCGCTTACATTGCTTACCCAACGGTTGTCTTTGAGCACGCCTCTTGGTCGAGTATCGGTGCTCTGCTTTTGCGAGAACTTATCCTGCTCCTTTTATATCCTGTCATAATAGTCTACTCACAGGATTCCGAATGATTATGGTTCCAAGAGAATGAATAAAATCTAGGCTTGTTGGCACTGATTATCAACCTTATGAGGAAAAAGTATATAGAGCTCGTTAGTCAAGTATAGTTCTACATCAAATAGGAGGACAATCAGTGGATGGACTGTACATAGAAGCGATCGTTGGAACCAAGACACTTTGGGTCATGCTTTTCTGTATGGAGTCTTCTTCAGTAACTCTCCACCTCTACCCTAGGAAAGGCGGTAATGTTCAAGCGTAATTGCGGCTTCAGAATGAGGATACTTGTTGTTTATGAGGACATGCACCGCTGTCTATAATTAAGTAGCTGCCAGAAATCCCTACTCAAGCATATCCTCTGAAAATCGACTGATTATTCCTGCGCACAGCTTGGACTTCAGGATCAATTTACCTGCTTCCTCGGCAAAGGATTCCTTCAGGAGGTGTGTTTTTCAATGCCTGCCCCGCTTTGTGCAGCTGTCGAAGCCAGAAAGCACAACTTCCTCCTTCGCCTCTCTGGGTGCTGTAGAAATAGCGGGGCTGCAGTGTTTGGATAACGCCGTGACTTCATTGACTTGCCAGTTCTTTTAAGCATTCGAAATTCTCATGCCAAGTAACACTTAGCTACGATTTCCCCATATTTGGTAGTGAGCTGCAATCATGGGAGGAATTCACATAATGATCGGGTCACGATAGTAACTTGATTTACTCAACTTTTGACATTGAAAACTCGGAAAAAATGTGCGTGTTTTCCAGTATCAGTCCGAAGAGTGGAAACATGCTTTGGACAAAATTCAAGAAAACAGCTGGAACACCCTAATCGATCATCTTTCCCATCCCCCCTAGCCAAACGAGACATGCTTACACCGTCTTACCTTTACCCTCGATCTCAGTTCCCGACAGACTTTGCCTGTTGGAAACCGTCTGCCCCTCCTCCTGCCTCTCAACCTCCTCCTGCTCAACCGTTGCAGCTCTCCCCTTGACAACCTGCCTCCAAACATCCACAGCCAGCATAATCACCTCCCAAGCGAACAAAATCGGCAACGCTCTGCTCAACCTATTATAACAACCCTTACTCCAAATCTGAATCATAACCGTCCACAGCTCATGCGCCGGCAACGCATACCCAACCCTATAAAACCCCGCACTAACATCAAACGGCATAACCGTACTCGTAATATTAACAATAATCCACGTAAACGTAAAGAACGGGACAAAACTAATCGGAATCGTCGCAATAACCGCATCCAACACCAAAAAGTTAACATGCATAACGAGGCACAGAATCGCCCACGTCTGCACGAACTGTACGCCGTTCAGATCCCAGGTTTCTCGGAAAGCCCAGATGTAGGTGCAGGAGAGGAGAGCGCCGATGAATGCGTATAAGAGGGAGGCGAGGAGTCGGAAGACGATGAGAGTACGGATGGGGATTGTGGTGTAGAAATTGAAGGTGGTGGTAATGCCGTTGAAGGCGAGGATGAAGAAGAATTGCATGAGGGTGTACATGACGATGGATGCTGTATTGAGGAGGAAACGCGCGCTTTGGGGGGTGGGTGAGAGATTGATTGAAGTTGCACTGAAGGGATTGAAGAGGACTTGCGCTGTGGAGGGGGAGGTGGTGTTGAGTGTTTGGAGGGCGGTGCTGCCGTTTGTGCGGAGGTATATGGCTTTGGCGGTTTCGCTGAGGATAAGGAGGTTGGAGTAGACATTGATGGCGGTGGTGGGATAGCGGATTTGGTTCCAGACGAAGGTGATGGCTTGTGTGGGATCAAAGGTGTCTGGACTTTGGCCGGCAAGTGCATTGCTCAGATTCGCTGTCGCTCCTTCGTTGATATATATTGCACCCCAGTAGTCCCCTCTGCAGACCGCAGACTCAACATTATTTCCTGTTATAAAATTTGCTGACGATCTCTCGGATATTGTAGGAAAGTTATCGGCTTTCAGTATTGTCCCAGCGAGACGTACACTTTCACCGATGGCGCCTTGGTCGTAGTCGACCATAAGGATGTGAAGATTGTGCATGCGATGATCAGATTTCCAGAGGGCGCCGTATAGGTAGCAGAGATTTGCGAGAAAGAGAATTTGAAGCATGACGAAGCTGCCCCCAACGGCGAAGAAGTATGGCTTCCTGGCTGCAGCCAGAGATGGACTCATGAGGGGGATCCGCATGTTGGGCGCGTTTGCTGGGAGGATGTGCGTCGAAACTTCAACTGTGAAAACAAGTAGGAGAAGAGAATCGGACAAAAGTTCAACAGGCTGCGACTTGGTAGCAACGAAGAAGAAAAGAGGGTTGGATAAAAAGGCAGATTAAATAACAGGAAGGAAATGTTGCCAAGAAGGCCCAAACCTACCGTCCCAGCAATTCCCATCCACCATCAGCATCCCTTCGAACGAAATCGACAATTTTGTTAGAGGCTTCAGAATCAACGAAGGTGGGCATGCCTCGATATATCGTTACGAACGGCGAAACGGTACCGATCGGGCATAGCTGGCACATCATGCAACTAACTTCTCGGTCCCGAAAAGCTGGGGATAGCATTTGTCCAAGGACCAATGGACGGCGCTCGCTTGTTGTTGGTGCAAGCAAAAGTCTCGAAATCCATACAGGGATTGCGAGATGGGATGAGGTTCCAACTACCTCCATTTTGAGAATTGCAAGATGCAGCTTCAGTTCTACGGTTCTGATCTAATCGAATCATTCTAGCGCATTTGATCTGCTTTCGATTGGTATTAATGTTTCTTCCTGCTCTCGCCTTTGAAGTTAAGTTGTACTTCGGTTTTGGTACAAATACCCCGGTAGGTAGATCGTGGTGCTCGGAGGTATGGTTAATAGCGAAGACCGAGGTTTTGGCGTTGGCGCTTGAGTGCAGAAACACAAAAGGAATATGTCTGTCTTCATAACGAAGGATGCAGAATTTCTGGACATTAGTTGCGTCAAGGAAAGACACATTATATTCTTTGTATACTTCGTCACTTCACATGAAGCTTTGTTGAAATTCCTTGGCAGCTATGTACTTGACACAATATTGGTTCCTTGCGGTCACATCCGTGGAAATATATTATACATAGCCTGTCTAGATCCATGTACCTATATTAATGCTATTTTCAGATACCCATTAGGACTTTCTGCAGTATTGGGAAGATAGGCGAGCTAAAGACGGAAGTCAATACGCAATTCAGTATTGGAGGGAATTGAAGCTTACCCGAGTCCAGTAACAGGGTCCCAACCCTTAGCAGTAGGGAAGCCTGGGCCTCCACAACCGGGGTTGCTACCAGAAGTGATGTCGGTGAAAGCTTCGGGATGTTGATACTATGGCATTGTTAGTCGAGTCTCGCTTGATAGGAGGCAACGCGAGCATACCAAAACAGGGTGAATAAACCCAACGGTACTCTTGCCCGCTGCAATTCTCTCCTCATTGACCAAATTTAGGACCGCACCCCAGACAGGCGCTGAGAGCGAGGTACCTCCGACCAACCACCACGACCCGTTATTGTACACGACTTGTCTGTCACCAACAGCGCCGACATCAGGGTACGCACGTCCGCCATGATGATAAATCCCACCCGTCACGCTGCTGAAATCACCATTCTCAACATAGTGATGATATCCCGAGAAACCCAGGGAGTCCTCAACCTGGTCGAAATACGCATCAACAGCGTCGCGCTGATAGCTCGGGATTCCGAAAACGTTTGAGAAGCCGCCGCCACTTGGGAATCTTGCGGTAGCTACCTCCTTGAGTTTCTGGCCAGCGACAGGGACGGTGGAGGGAGAGAATCGATCCCATTCTGTGCTGCCGACAGAAAGGACGTATGGGCAAGAAGAGGCGTAGTCGGGGTCGAGAATCTTGCCGGATGCACCGTTGCAAGTTGCACCGCCAACTCCCGAGTCACCAGAGGACATGACGATGGTTACGCCTTGGAGGGCGAGTTTCATCCATTCGTTACATTGGCGCTTGATGTAGTAGTCTGGCCAAGACGCTTCGCTTCCGCCGTAGGAGATGGAGATCACGTTGGTCTTGGGAAATTAAACTTGTGATTTAATGGTGTAGGGAAGGTAAGAGCTTACCGGTTTGTACACACCACACTGAAGTTGGCCTTTGTAGCCACCCGGGTTTGGGTCTGGATAGACTGGATCTAGACACTCCTTGGCTTTGCAGTTTCCGGTTTCACCAAAGGCACTGTAGGTACAGTAGCTGCCGTCGATGGCATCGAGGAAGTCTGAAAAATTAGTCAAAATTTAAAATCGGGTATTTCGCTGTACTCACTGTTCCAGAATCCATTGTAACCTCCATTGTATTCATAGTACTCATCGTCTTCTTGGAAGAGGACGAGTCCTTGGGGGTAAATGAGGGGTTGCGCCGCATCAAAATCTAGAGCTGCTTCAAGAGCATCTGTGGTGACGAAGAGTGGTGTATCTTCAGTCGCTCCGATGGCACCGTCAATCAGGCGCTCTTCTGGGTAAGTACCATTGGGAATGTGCCTAGACAATTTTCAGCGGGCTGAGTCAGTCTTGGACAAATTTTGGACATACGGGTAAAGATGGCTGTAGTAAACATCAAGATCGGCTCTGCTATAGTGAACATCGAGACTCTCGTAAATGCCGAGCTTGTTTCCTGGTGCAGACTTGCTGGCTTCAGGGATGTCGTACTGGACTAGGGGATTTGTTAGCTAGGATCTCCTGACAGAAATTGTTTCGAACCCACCTCTTGTGCAATCAGCAGTGACATAGATGTCACAGTTTGTAGCATTCGTCTGCGGGAAACCAGGAAGCTTTGTAATGAACGGCTGGGCGCCTCCAGCACTCAATGTGCTGGAGAATCGCTTGTTCAGCTCATCACCAGAGCTGATCTTTGCGTTTCTCTGGCGGAGTCTGGTTCCGGGTGTGATGTAATCAACATGCTCTTGAATGTGAGTAGGAAGGTGATACTCCTCGGTTGACACATCGTGCACACCAGAAGAATGCTCCCAGAGGTAGAAGTCCGCGAACAGCAAATTGTCGGCTTCTTCGGCAGTTGCATCAAATTGAATCCACTTGTGATTGTCAGTGTCGTGGTCCAATGATGATTCAAAAGTACACAAATACCTGCTTGTTGACAGACGGTGCACATCGGTCTGCACTGATGCCGGACGAAGCAAGCCAGTTCATTACAGCATCAGTAGATGACTGACGAGGGGCAAAGAATTCAATGACTTCCTCTGGAGTCATGTGGTCGCCATAGCTTGCAGATCCCGGGGTTGAGCTGCGTCGACAATTAACATCGGTCAACAGGTGAATTGATGTACTCACATCTCCATCAGCCTGTTGTGACCAGCCTCAAGATTGTGCTGCTTCAAGCCGATTCTCATGGGAAACATCTGACTGCTTGGAACCTTCGACTTCTTCGTCCATTGTTGACCCCATTGAGGCAGATGGCGCTCATGCAGGCTGTGCGATGCAGGGATCTCTCGCTTTGTTCTGACGGAGTGGGAGATGGGACTTGCCAACGTCTCGAGGACGAGGCCACTAGCCAAAACAGCAACAAGCGAGCGCATCAACATGGTTCCGAAGATGAGACGCGAGGATTTGGGAAAACAAGAGTTGAGGAAAGCTCGGCGGGTCATTCATGAGCTTTATGTTTTCCATCCCATTTCTGATCACGTCTTCGAAATGGCAGATTGGGAGCGGCACGCTGCATGATGATTGAG
This sequence comes from Cadophora malorum, assembly GCA_017365405.1. Lineage (NCBI taxonomy): Eukaryota > Fungi > Ascomycota > Leotiomycetes > Helotiales > Ploettnerulaceae > Cadophora > Cadophora malorum. The sequence goes on along the minus strand of JAFJYH010000146.1, from coordinate 46,601 downwards.
CACACAGCATTTCGCGATCCGAAGTGGAAGGTTGTAATTGCTACCCCCTATCCACCTTCTCAAAAGCGTTGGTGCGGCGCACCTAGCGGCGGAAGTGCTGATCCTCGGCGGATGGATAAGCTTTGCTAAGCTTTCTCTGGAAGGTATTGGTGGAGAATAAGCTTCCTTGGGAATTGTGGAGCTTAGCATTGGTTGGATTAAATGCAATGCTTGTGCCTTGCAGAATGCACAGGGAAGGCATGTCGTGTTGAATGGGATCCGGTCGTGTCGTTGGATTGGTAGGACGAGATGCGGATGGAGATAACGGGCATCTCGGTAAGAGCCTGTCGAGTAAGCACCGCCTATGCGGTACGTGAACTGGGATGGGAACTCGGCGGCCCATTGCGGGGTTTTCTGGTGGACAAGAAGGTCTAATTCATGGGTCATTTTACCTCTTTTGATCGAATACGTGATTAGTGGTTTATGCTGCCACAATTCGGAAAACCTGGAAGTAACCATATGATCACGTGGTAATTCGGTTGAAGCTTGCTTGCTCAGATCGAAGTGCCTCAAATTGACGAGGAAACAAAGGGAAGGCATATCACGTCATGGATTATTTCAGTCTTTTGAGTGTACTCTTTGAGGTGCTGCAAGAAGACTGATTCCTGCCTCCTTGAAATTGACAATACCCTTACCCACCTCGCTAAATCAAAAACGCAAACATATTCCCCTCACCCTTCTTGAACCACTCCGTCTTCTGCTCCCAAGCATTGACAATCAGCTCTTTCGCGATCTCAACAACTCTTCCCTTCTCTTTCTGGCCCTCTTCATCTTCGGCAACCCACCCCGCAATTGGTCCAAAGGCAATTAGGTGCACACCAATTTGCAAAGCATTTCTCCACTTCTGTTCCTCACCTAATTCTCCTAGTCCCTCCATGTATCCTTGTGCGATCCAAAGTCCGCTGTCGAATTTCTTGAACAAATGGAATGCAAAAAGCTCCCCGAGCATTTCTCCGTGGTCGAGAGCTGGAGAGCCAAGTTGTGCTTGCTCCCAGTCTGTTATGATCACGGGCGTTTCAGCGCTAGAAAGCTGTTGCAGAGATACGTCGGCAATGAGAATACTGCGATGGTCAGCTAGGAATCCCAATCAAAGGCCTAAGGCAACCTACTTTCCCGGCCAAAGATCTCCATGGGTGATCTTCAAATCCTTCTCATGCTCCAATTCCTTTAACGCCATCTCCTTCACTGCCGTGAAGATACTCTTGGCGTCCCCCAGAATTTCTGGGAATCGACCAACACGATCAAGCATCCAATCGTAGTTAATCATATGCTTCAAGCTCTGCATCTGGCTGTTGGCCTTGAGTGTCTCGCGTAGCTTGGCATCAGTGTTGTGGTGAAAAGCTGATATGTACTGTCCGATTGCTTTCCCCAGAGCGTGGCATTGGGATTTCAACTCAGCTGGAGCAGCCGAGTTGAGATGCCAATTGATGTAGGCTTTCAAGTTCGTGGATTTGGGAAGGTATTCCATGACTTGAGTATTTGTCAGGTCGTCGTAAAGCAACAGCTTTGGCGTTCTAACACTTGCATGAAAAGTCACAACTTGATCTGTTGCGTGAAAGTCCACCTCTTGAGTAACCGTGAAGTCTGACAAAGCTTTGAAGCATTCTGCTTCGATATTCTGTTGTATCAACTGTCAGTCAGATGACCCTGCATTTTCTCCAAGGAAAATTCACACATCGAGCAACGCTAATCTTATTCGCCGGCGCAACAGCCATGTACGGCTCTCCATGTTTGACGACCACCTCAATCGAGCCATCATCCAACGGTGAAGTCAGAGTCGCTTTGTGAATAAAGTTCGCTGAGCCTCCTGTCAATGGTTCCAGCGAAGTAGATGCGTAGCGAGTTGTTTTCAGCCATTCGAATACTTCGGACTGGATCTTGTCTCGGGTCTTTGCGATGTCGGTAGCCATACTGAAGATTCTGCTTGAAGGATTTCAATGGACCAACATAATCTCTGAGCTTGGTATTTGAATTCTCGTGGTTTGGCCAAAATTCACACTGGTGGCACCTGAGTCTACTCTTAAGCGAATTAATAATTGCTGCCTTGGGACTGCCAAGTTAGATCTCCGCTATTTTTGAGGTGGAAATGTTGAAAATATGTTGGTTGCCTGCGACTCCATGTCTTGTTCCATGGTATATGGCATGCCTTAACGATCAGCACTAGATCATAGCGGGCCGCGTACGCGGTACCGAGCCGCCGCTACATATCTGGATGTCGCTTCCGTCTCTCCAAAGTCTTGTGTTTGTACTTAGACTATCTCATTGTTGACTATCTGCTCGCTTAAAGTTCCAAGGTCTTTGCGTAGACGAAGCATTTGGGATCCTGATGTTGCGCATAAATAGCACCGAATATACATGTTGCTTAACAAATCTGATCTGATCGCTCGCTACTCCATCGGCCCCGCGGCGGGTCATGGTCAGTCCTAGTCAACCATATGAGCGCTTGACTGAGCATAGGAAACATAGATGTGATTCTCCTGGATCCATTTTCCAGACCAATAGAACAGCCATAAGTTCTCGGGAAAGCCTGGCTGTACCTCCGTAGAATCTTTGGTTGAGTGGATGATGGCAAGTAGCCGGGTCAAGAGACTGCGGCGTCAACTCAATGCGACCCAAGCTTCATGGCAATCCGACAACTCACAAAGCACGATTCGTCTTTAAAGCTGGCTACCTATGTCTTTCCAATGAATTTAGAACAAAGGATACGCAGTGGTTCCCAAGAGACTTCACAGTGCTGCTCTCTTTTGAATGCCATGCCAAGGCGACAGTCACGGCGCGAGGCCGCTTCTGACCAATTGACGTTATGGAAATAGCTCAAAGTTCCTACAAAAGTACGGACTGATTTCTCCAGTTCGAATTTTCGACCTACATTCATCGGAGTAATATATCTTGGGTTGCTCGGTCCCTCAGCATTGGCGGGATCTCCAAGCCTTTGCCAGCTTACGTACTCTTGGTATCTCGGCTTGGCTGGTCCGAATCTGTATGCTTTGTGGTTGGCCACAGTCTTTAGTCACCGAAAGCTTGGCTGTTATTTTACTGATACACCTCGTATAATAGTTCGGTACTGCTCTGCTGTGCCTCATTGGCACCTATTGCACCCGTCCGCCGCGTCACCCACGGCCCGTCACAGGTTCTCGCTTCGGAAACTCGCCGACTCCTTAAAGGGTAAATATAACAAGTACCGATGCCGTGTCAGATCGCAGATGAGGCTATTTCAGGCCTCCCATTCTCAAGATGGGCACTCAACCTCAAAGTCGCTCAGATATGGGAATATCTGCTCCAGAAGACGTCGTTCGCCAATCTATGATCCAGCAAGCACAAGCCGCAGCTGCCGGACAGATTGACCAATCACAATCCGCGAGACAGGAAGCGCTCTTGCAGGAGACTGACCTCGCAACTCCCGACATTGCTGAAGATGAGCTGCCTCCTCCTGCATACGGCACAACTTATGGCGAGATTTGCGAAGAAAAGAATGGCCTTGGCACTAGTGCACTCATTACTGACGATGGCCGAGTGAACATTCGCATCAATCAGCTCAATCGTCGCTTGTCGACAGTATTAAATCCTGCTTTACGTCAACAAATTCAGAATGCGCAGGATAGTCCTGCACCCCCTCTTCCGTACATTCCCCCTTTTCTGGGAGGCGAGAAAGGGGTTGCTCCTCCTCCTCCATTGAATGTAGTCATTCAGGTAAGCACACAATCCTTCTTTGCTGATGAGTTAGTCCGATACTGAGTTTCAGTCAGGTCGTAGGCTCTCGTGGAGATGTTCAGCCTTTCGTCGCTCTAGGAAGAGTCTTGAAAGAAACATACGGCCATCGCGTACGCCTGGCAACGCATCCCACCTTTAAAGACTTCGTCGAGGAGAATGGGCTTGAATTTTTCAGCATTGGCGGGGACCCCTCCCAGTTGATGGCCTTCATGGTGAAAAATCCCGGACTAATGCCAGGCTTCCGCAGTGTCCTGAAAGGCGACATCAGACAGAGGAGGAAGGATGTTGGCGAGTACATTCAAGGATGTTGGCGGTCATGTTACAAAGCTGGTGATGGAATGACCATTCAACCCAACGACGAGGACCTTCTTTCCGAGTCTCCCGGAAAAAGCCCTCGACGAGAGCGTGCAGGACGGCCCTTTGTTGCCGACTGTATCATCGCCAATCCTCCAAGTTTTGCACACATTCATTGCGCAGAGAAGCTCGGTATACCTCTACATATCATGTTCACTATGCCATATTCTCCGACTCAAGCGTTCCCACATCCGCTGGCGAACGTTCAATCCTCCAATGCCGATCCACATGTTACCAATTATCTCAGCTATGCCATGATCGAAGTCCTCGTGTGGCAAGGCCTGGGTGACCTGATCAACAGATTTCGCACGAAGTGCCTCGGACTGGATCCTGTCAGTCTGGTATGGGCTCCCGGCATGCTACAACGTCTCAAAGTTCCCCATACCTATTGCTGGTCTCCAGCACTGATACCGAAGCCCAAAGATTGGGGCCCACACATCAACATATCGGGATTCTATCTACTGGGGTTGGCTTCCAAATATACTCCTCCGCCGGATCTTCAAGCATTTCTCGATGCTGGTCCACCTCCAGTTTACATAGGTTTTGGAAGTATTGTCTTGGAAGATCCGAATGCGATGACTGAACTCATATTCGAGGCCGTGAAGCTGACGGGGCAGCGTGTACTGCTCTCGAAGGGTTGGGGAGGTATGGGAGCCGACGAACTTCGGATTCCAGATGGCGTCTTTATGCTTGGCAATTGCCCCCATGACTGGCTCTTCCAGAAGGTCTCTTGCGTTGTTCATCACGGTGGTGCAGGGACGACTGCAGCAGGTATCACTGCAGGAAGACCAACTTTAGTCGTTCCGTTCTTCGGAGATCAACCTTTCTGGGGCGCTATGGTTGCGCGAGCGGGCGCTGGACCGAACCCGATCCCTCACAAACAACTAACAGCCAACGGGTTAGCAGATGCTATCAACTTCTGTTTGAGACCCGAAAGTCTCGAACGAGCTAAAGAGCTCGCAAGTAGGATTGCAGCCGAGCGAGGCACTGATATAGGTGCTCAGTCATTCCATCAATTTCTCGAAGTTGACCGACTTCGCTGTTCCCTTGCACCATCTCGAGCTGCTGCGTGGCGTGTCAGGCGTACTCAAATTAGGCTCAGCCCTTTCGCTGCCTGTACTTTGGCAAATGCAAACCTTCTCGATTTCAAAGACTTGAAACTCTTCAGAGCACAGGAATACATCGCGGATGAAGGCCCCTCGGATCCTTTTTCGGGATTCAGCACGTCGACTGTCGGGGCTGTTCTCAGCATGGCAATGGGAGTTGCCGACCTCCCATCAGAGACTTGGAAGGCCGTATCCACACCATTCTGCTCAAAACAGCAAGCCCAAGCATCTATGTCGACTTTGACAAGCAATGGCGAGAGTTCGCAGACAAGAAAACGATCGAGTCCTATGACTTCACCAAGCAGAAGCCAGACGAGCTTGGACATGCCGGATCGCCAGACTGGTCCTTCAACCCGCCCAGATCTGTCACCACGGGGCTCGAGCAGGGGATCGACCTCTACCACAGAGACATTACAGGAGCAATTGAGCACCAAGACAAGCAACACTAGCTCGAGACGAGTCCTTAGCCGAAGTGATTCCAATAATATTCCCAGCCGTGACGTGTTGAACAAGAAGGGTATAAGCTCGGACAAAGGACTCGGTCGTATCATGAAATCAGCCCTGTCATCACCTATGGATATCTCGGTGAGTGTCACGGAAGGATTCCATAACGCGCCGAAGCTCTGGGGAGACGATACAGTCCGCCCTACACAACAAGTCACCGATATGAAGTCAGGCGCCCGGGCAATAGGGAAGGAATTTGCTTTCGGTATGTATGATGGCGTTACCGGTCTGGTCACTCAGCCTTGGAAAGGCGCACAGAAAGAGGGTGTTACTGGCTTCGCCAAAGGAGTAGGGAAGGGCATCGGAGGAGTTCTGTTTAAGCCAGGCGCAGCACTTTGGGGAATACCGAGTTACATGATGAAAGGCGTGCATAAAGAGGTGCAGAAACTATTCGGCAGTAATGTCCAGAATTATATCGTGGCTTCCAGGACCGCCCAGGGATACGAGGAGTGGCTCCAAAGCTCTGAAGAGGAAAAGAAGGATGTCATTGAGCGGTGGAAGTTGATTCAAAAATATGTCAAGAAGAAGCACAATCAGGATGAGATGGTGCGAGATGTTCTGGAGACACAACGAAAGCAAAACATGGAAGGAAGAGGTGCTCGTGAGAATGGAAGTATCTCGAGCTCCGCCCGGTCAGTAAATGCCGAGTCAGATAGCTATACCTTTGTGACGAATGGTTCGTGGTCTCTCAATGAATCGTCATCGGTTACCGACATGGACGAAAACATTCGGCAGTCTGTCCGGGGGATGTCACGAGGAGATGCCGAAGAAGACGCCAATATGGAGCGAGCGATTCGCGAGGATGTGTCTCGCCAGCAAAATCGAGGCCAGCGGCACGAATTATCAGATTCTCCGGATGATGATAAAGATTGGCGGGAAGTGCTAGCAGCCAGCGAGGCTGATGCTCAGAGACAGGCAGATGAGCGATTGGAACATGAAAGACAGCTGAAGCAAGTCATGAGAGAAAGTCTAAGCGATCACAGAACCAGGAGTGGTGACCAAGGAATTGAGTCAGCTGTAGAGCTTCCCGCAGACCAATACACCAGCAGGCCCTCCGAACAAGCACCGCAGTACTCAGGACCTGTGGCAGGAAGTTCGCGGGATATCCAGCAACCCCCCTCATATACGACGGGCCATCTCGCAGGCACAACACAAGCCGAGTTTGAAGCGCAGCAGCGGGCCCGACCAGGGGAGAAGTCGGCAGCGGAGAAGATGGAGGAAGAGATTGTGCTGGCGTATATCAAGAAGCAGAGTCTCTTGGAGCAAGAGCATCGTAATAGAGGGATGGCACGTGCCGCGACGACAGAGGACGAGGATGATGAGGAGCTGCAGAAAGTATTGAAGTTGAGTTTGCAGGGGTATGAAGTTGAGGAGGAGGATTTATATGGGGCGCCTTCTGCGATTCCCAGGAGATAATGCACATCCAATCTTTCTGTCTCTCATATTTATGAAGTTGGCTTAGATACACAATTCACAATAATTATAATCTTATCAGACCGGATTCATAAAGTCTTGGTGCGACTGGTAAAATCAACTTGTATCTTGCAACTCTGTTAACCTTAGATGTTCGGTACAATATGGATTCTTGACTTTACCCCCGCATCTTTTTCGCTTACTATTTCCTAATTCTCATTATGATAATTAGTTCAGTTCGAATGGAATGTTTTACTGTAAATTCATAATTCTCTGAAGAACTTTGGGAGAATTAATTGGGAATATTACAAAAGTGTCATATTTTTTAGTTACCAACCCTGAAGAGCGATTTTATTCATTCAGTAGGATTTGGGAGTACGTCACGTACGGTCTGTTGACACTAAAAGGTCGCTATTAGGCGACCACATCCAGTCGACAACATACTCGAAGTGCTTCCTCCTCGCATCCATCTCAACTTGCCGCACAATATCTATTTGCTCGAGACTCTGGTTCAGACATCCCTGACGGCGAACAGACCTGCTAGTATCGGCCACACAGAGTAAGTATGGGACATTGTTCGGCACGTTTGGGACAAAAATCGGGGCAGTTGCTGATAACCCCCTGGAGTATGTATGTCCATTCGCTGGGATTGGAATTTGCTCTGCTGGGATGAATACAGGGCCAGTGGGTGAGAGAACAGTCGACATAACAGCTGGGGAATCTGGGATTGGGGTTTCTCCAACGGGGATGAAGACTGGTGCCGTAGGTGGGAGAGCCTGGGAGACATAAGATGTGGCCACTGCTATGTAAAAGTTGTGTGAGCCTTCACATCTAGAGGCATCTCCAATGTCTCTTTGGCACGTCTTACCATATCCCCTTTCAGCCCCAATGGCTGCTTCTTCAGAGACTAACGGGATTTGCCCTCGAATGACTTGATCTTCTTCTACCCCATCGCTCTCGTCGTCATCATGCTGATTGATGATGAAGTGGGGCTGTGAGTAAGGCTGATAGTTTGGAGTGATATCGGTGTCGCGTCCGGTCAAGATAGATCCCTAAGGAATACGCTCGAGTCAACCGGAATCTTGGTAGACATCTTGAAATTGTGTTGAGGCTTGCTGGACTTCAAGTGATGATTCCAGAGAGTAGATCAATGTATCGAGATTTTTCCAAAGTATCGAATGACTGTTGCTGTGAAAAGCTCTACTCCTGCTGCTGAGCCACAACTTATAGTAATTGAACTTGTTCCTTGCGTTTGAAATTCTGAAAGAGACTGGAAGGCCATAACAGACATCTTACAGAATCTTTTGTTATCATGTTTACAAGATTCATACCAGATCTGAATAATATGTTGCTTTGTGACGAAAGGAGACAAAGACCCGAGCTCACGGCCGGGTGAAAAGAGATGTGCTCGGTTCTTCAAGTCACATTGCGGCTCCTCGGCCCGAAGCTTGTCTACTTCGCAACACAGACAAAGAACATTCATAGAACAATTCCATTGTCTGTTTCTCTCACTCAGCAGTATACCTCATCGGACTCAACAGAAATTCTTGTCTGTTCATTATGTCAAGCTCTCAGGGCACGCTGTATCAAAGAGGATATATTTCCTTCCGGGTGTCCCTCCGAAGGATTCTTTTTACCCATACAGCTTTGCACAGCTTTCTCTGCACACAATTTCACCACTCAAGACTTCACTGCACTACACTCCACTTACTACAGATTCAGTACACATGTGGATCTCACCAGCCAGCAGCGCTCGCAAGCCCACTGCCGCCAACATGGATCCAAAGGCCAAGCCTTTCACCTCCACCTCCGCGAAGGGATCGACCTCCAACTCTGGTGCTCATCCCTCCGAGGTTGAGTGGGCCTCCATCAATTCCGTTCTCGACAAGAATGGTGGCCCAAAAAGCAGCGGCAGCGGTTCGAGTGGTGGCAATTCGGGCGGCAGCAGCAGCCAGGGCGGCAAAGGTAAGTAATTCATGACTTGCCCCAGGTAAATTTTCTTCTCCACTCATGTTGATGGACTTTGTTCCTCACTCGAGTGGCTGCGGAGAGTTTCCTGATCGCTGATCTCTAATCTCTGATCTTTGCTTGTCCTTACTCTTTGCATCGTTTGTTTTCTCAATCCGCCAACCCCTTTCCCCAAAGAAAAGAGAAATAGAAAAAAAAAAAAGGTTTGCTTTTAAATCTTAATCTCTGTTAATATCGTGTAGTGTTAAACGCGTGTGATTCTCTATGATTTCAAAACTCTAATAATATTAAGCCGAATGTGTGACCTCTGACTATAATATTTAACACTGAAACAGGAAGATCTATGATGAACAGATGTGTTGATTTATGGATGGGTCCACCAAGCTCTACTCGCAACAGCTTGCGAATACACTTCTTTCGAGCCTCACTGACCCACCCCCCGTCGGCTATTCTGTCGCTTTTCGTATCCAGTCTTGGCTGTTATCACAATGTCATGGGATGCGGACTTGCACTACTTCCCAAGATCGGCTGATGAACTTTCAGATTATTTTGTGTTCTTTCCTCTTCATTGCATTTCATCGCTTGCCAAATGTAAAGGAAATATCGTCTCTGACTGCGTCCGGACATGTCGCAACCCCAATTTGTACTTTAGGTATTCGAATCATGTCTAGCTCTGTAGCCAGTCGACAGTTTCGATGCCTGTCCCACTTGCTTCAACTATTACTAGTACTCTGAGTCAGTCAACTGGCAAGATCAGCAGGGTTATTATCACCGGTGAATTAGTCGATCGATTTCATTACTCTTCCAATCACCACCCACCAGTTTTCCCTTATCTAGTAACATACAACCATCTCCATAAGGTATTTTGGAAATTTAAAGCACTCAGAAAAGGGTTTTCCTGAAAAAAGATTGAGTCCTTCATTACAGACCCGCCGCAGAAAGGCGCTTGATTACTAATATTAAATACCCGAACTCATGCAGTACTCCCTGAGAATTAGGCTCCAGCTGGTCAGTGCCAGATGCTCATTCCTTATCACATCGCAAGAATATACATCCGACGTTGCTCATACCACAAACAGAAATACAAGCTTACGAAACCTGATTGATCATCATCGCCATGGCTTCTGAGACTCTCTTCCCTTCTAAGGCTTCTGGCAATGCTGCGTCAGATGCTCGACCTGCCTCCTCTTCCAGACCTTCCTTCCAGCAACGCTGTGGTGGATCCTCAACCTAGCTCACCTTCCAAAGATTCTGAAAACGTCGCGACGGGGTCTGCTACAGAAGAAGACTTCCTCAAGGGCTACATGATCTAAGTTACCCAGCCGATAGTTGCAACACAGATTCCATCTCATTATTGTTAGCATCATATCCTCCTGCAGCAAATGTCGTACCGCACATATCAGTCAGCGGATAGGGAATGATGTACTGGGAGGCAACTTTTTCACGGGCCCAGTTGCAAGAAGTGTCCCTTCACAAGCAGGTACGTACGATTGTTACTGGATCACTTGCCGGGCGTATTTATAGTAGCTGATTAAACGACCAGGTGGCAGAAGTGGATGATAGAATCTCGCCAGATGATATGGGAAGCCCCGACCACTGATGGTTTACTAGGTTGCAGAGCGGGCCAATGCAATAGACAAAAGCTTGGATTAGGCTTCTATTGGTTGTGCTGAAATTTTACGTTGCCTGTAAGAGCCGGCATTGCTTTTGTTATGTCCTACAGGAGCTTCTGCTTCTCAGATCTGAATTCTTCACAAGATAACTGTGCTATGTTCTGAATCATTCACCATTTTGGATTTATCATAGCTCCCATTTGGTGCTCTTCCTAGCTAAGCAGGTGCACTGTAGAGCCAACTGCTTTCTAGAGCTATCAGCCTATGTCTCGCGCCTGCCATCCCAATCAGCTTCACACATACCCCACACTCGCGCTAATCCCTGAGACAAGAACAATCCAGATACAATTGTGGCTGCATTTAAGGCGCGCCTTGACTGAAACCTGGTTCACCACACACTACCACATCCATGAACAAAAGATGGTTGAAAGTAGAAGGGATTCAGCCACAGATCAACTTCCTGCACCAGATTCCCCTAGATGCATATTTGTCGTGGAGGTGGAAATTAAAGTTGTTCACTTAGCTTCTTGGAATGCACCAGTCAGTTGGGAAGGATCTTTGTTCTGGAATGCTGCTTTACAAGCCCCGACGGTATTCCGTGGGCTCCGCATTTCCTTGAAGAATGCAGATACTGGGACCCTAAACAGCTGCTGACAGGTCCTGCTTTATATAGAAACACTATGCCCATGACTCGGTGCTCTGCACAGCTTGCGCTTTCCGAAAACCCATTTTTAAGTTTTTGTGATTAGCTTCATGATGCGGGTCCCCTCGCTCCTTCCGCCGTTATGGTTCCTTCTAGCGGTCACTCTTGCATCATCGGATCTGATTCTGGACCGGCAAGATGGTAATGAGTGTCCCGAGGGAAGTCAAAAGCTTGTCCTTGTTGTTGAAGTCTTGGTTTTCCAAGTTGCGATATCAACATATATCGAGCAAAATACCTTGATCAATATCGATGGTGGTTAGTAACCCTTGCGATGCCTTGCAATTGTATCATCCAATTAATAGTGTTCCAGGTATTACTATCAACATCACAAATGCGCCGACAACCTTGATCACAACAGTTCCTGGTACTTTTACGACTACTGTCACTTCTGTTACTACTGTTGCGACTACTGAGACCCAGTGAGTTTGGAAACAGGGAGTGCTTGGCTTCAGGTATGCTAAATTGTCGAAAGAACAGCAGAGAATGTGGTCCCAACATCGTTCTTCCTGTCACCAGTGAGAGTGAGTCAAGCTTTGAAGAAAAGACAGAACGTAGAATACCTCACGCCTGATGGAACAATCACGAACACATGCGACGAAGCGGTTACCTTTTCGATCGAGAACGGTCGCTTGCTTTCTGGCAGTGGTGTAGTGTCAACAAATAACGGAGTCATCTCACAGCCATTCGGTCCAAGTCCTTTCTCGGCGCAGGGAACAATATCTACAACTTTCAGCTTGATAGCAGATCAGCTTCGATGGGCCAACGAAACATTTGCGAATGGTGAAGCTCAATACTGTCTTGCTGCCTCTGGCATCGAAGTCGTCTTTTCAGCACAATTCGGGCCCTGTACCTCGGTAGCTTTGTACGCCATTCCTGCAACCATCTGTCAGCCATCATCATCTCAATCGCTAGTTCCGTCATCTATGTCATCTCCTACATTTGCGACAGATCCGTTTACACAGCCAACAGCAGGATCTTCAACTACATCGAGTCCCCTTGTTACAGAAATCGGCTCAGTGTCTGTCTCATCTCAGCTTTCTTCTACTACAGAGTCAACCCCAGAATCAACTTTGACAAGTGCCGGGAACTCAGTTCCTGGGACGTCTTTGTTATCTTCATCTATAGACTCATTTCAAGGTTTGTTCCAATTAGTGCTAGCACTATAACTTCTTTGTCGATTTTTGAGCTAACCTCCTCTGCAGTCACAACAACAAATCCCTCAAGCTCAGTTTCTGAACCTGAGACCACCTCTCTTCCTGAGACGACCTTTTTGCCCTCGTCAACACATTCAGCTTCGGTTTCATTTATAAGTGTTGGGACCTCGTCTACCGAGCCTGCAACAATTTCTACACCAACGTCATCTGAAGGGCCGTCAGCAATTTCGTCATCAACAACTCCATCGAATACTGGCTCCGTAGCAGTTACATGCACTGAAGTGGGGCAAATCCTGGATGTTCCTACTAACGAGTGTGTCTGTGACACCGGATACGACCCAACCACGGATCCTCTCGGGTTATTGGCCTGTGTTTCCAACGTCGTCTGCGCAGGCCTGGGCCAAATCCTTGATGTCCCTACCAATGCGTGTGTCTGCGACACTACGGGATTTGACACAACCACAGATCCCCTGGGTAACTTGGCCTGTGTCTCCAATGTCGTCTGTACAGCTGTTGGGCAAGTCCTTGATCCTACAACCAACGCTTGTATATGCAAACCTGGCTTCGATACAGAGATCGATCCAGTTACTGCAGCCTTGGTATGCACTTCCTCTGTCGTATGTACAGGTATCGGCCAGATATTAGACGTCGACTCGAATACTTGCGTCTGTAGTGCTGGCTTCGACACGAATCTTGATCCAATCACCAACGTCCTCCTCTGTATCTCGAACGTACTGTGCGTGGGATTAGGACAAGTGCTTGATCCACTGAGCAATACGTGCACTTGTCTGGCTGGGTTTTCGCCCGATACTTCTGGTCCCTCACTTGTGTGTGTGTCAACTGTGGTTTGTGATTCTCCGAGTCAGACTCTTGACGTGCCGTCAAACACATGCGTTTGTGCTACCGATTATGTTGGCAATCCAGCCGCTGGCATCACTTGTGTTCTCACCTGCCCTGCGCCTGGACAACAGCTTGACATCTTGGGAACTACTTGCATATGTCAAGATGGTTTCACCACATCATTTCCAGATGGAATTCTTACATGTACTCTCCCTGTTTGCACTGCAAATCTTCAGCCTTGCGATCTAGGCAATCCTGGCGCTTGTTGTTCCCTATGTTGTATGAGTGTTGGAGGCGCCGGCCCTCCTTCGGTTTGTTGCGACTTCTAAGGGAATGTCTATTTCATCTTCATACCTGGCTGATATTGAGTTACAATTAGTATCTTGTTTTTGCACTATTAGCTAGGGGACATGGTTTCTCAATGTACCAAAAGTTGCTTCTCAAATACTTGACTCGCCAGAAATTTGTTTCTCCTTTATATAAGTAATATTGCCTGGCAATTTTGCGGTAGATGTTCAACCTACCTGCTATTCCATGACCGAGGAAGTGGAAGCTAAACTCTCGCCGAACGAGATTTAAAATCCAGGCCACTGGTCGAGTTCTTTGTTAAGATAAATGCTAGTACGACCTCAATGCTGTCTACACTACAAGAAGGTGGTTGTCTCAGGTCAGGAACACGGCCATGGCGCGATCATACTTTTTGAAGTTTCTAGTTCAGGAATTGTGAGAAAGCGCAGGTTGGATGACTGTTCTGGAATTCGAGCTGGCGATCAAGGCTTTGAAGGAGTTGAGAGCCCGTAGAATCTGAAGTGACCACGTTTTGTTTCGTCTCGGGTTGTGCCTCTCGACGGAGTGATAGATGTTGAAAGAGGATCAACCCAACCCCGACCAGGCCTCCCCAAAGATGTCGCCGCCTTCACATCGCTCTATCATGAAATCCCAGTATCCTTCGTGCTTTAGATTCAAATCCTTATCGCTCACCTACGCTTAGCAATTGGCGGAAGAGGCAAAGAGTTATTGAGGTCTTCCGTCGAGAACACTCCCAACTGTCCCACCTATGACTTGAAAGAATCAACAGCTCCGGTAGCAGCAGCCTCCTCATTGCGCAACTTCCGTGCATGCTTGCAATGTTCCTTGTGACCTGGCCTTTGCTTAGCTTGGCAGTCCTTTGAGCACTAAATGAACAAAGACAGCTTGGAAGACAAGTGGCTTGCATTGTGGATAAGTGCATTTCTCATTAGACCCTCAGCTCTCGAAATTCAAGTTATTGTTGCTATGTCAATCTTTGCTGTCAATAGACTTACAATACAGTTTTGGTCAAAGAATTCAGAGCTCGATTCGCCTATTCTTAAAATAGAGTTCCGAGATTAATTATCCAAGATGAGCTTGAGGATTCAAAATGATCTACTCTCCCAGAAAGCCAAACAGCTAGTGCCAAAACATGTCAAGTTCTAAGCAGCGGAATCTAAATACTCATCTCATAAATCTTTCTCCACCATCTCCACTCTGCTCTCTCGGCCCGATCACCCTCTCTCAACAGCTCCAATTCATCCTTCCCATATGCTAAACCAGTCAACAAATCCAACTCACTTATCCTCACCCACCTGGTCCGATACCATATCTTATACACCACAAAGCTAACCACAATAATCGGCGCCGCAAGATAAACCTCAAAGAACCCCACCACCAGATCCTTCGTACTCATACTAGCATATCCCTGCGGAGCAAAGCCGACCCAGAACTGCGCTACGAAGACCAACGAATTAAAGATAGCTCCCGCCCAAGACCCAAGAACACCAGGCTGCGAGCGAAATGGAAGTTCGGAAAGCGTATGACCAGCAGCTTTCCACGCAGCGCGGAACCGAATATGACACAAACAAATCGTCATCCAGGTAAAGATACTCGAGAGACCCGATAGCGCAAGCAGCCAATTAAAGACCTCACCGGAAGAGTCCGCGTCCAAGACGGCAGTGTAAGCGATCAGACCGACAGCGCTGGTGACGAGGATGGAGATGAGAGGTCGTCCTTTCCGATCGATGTACGCGAGGCATTTTGGGGCTTGGTTCTGCTCGGCAAGGGCGGCGAGGGTGCGTGAGGAGCCGTAGATGGCGGAGTTGCCGACGCTGAGGACGGCGATTGTTATCACGGCGTTGAAGATGGAGGGGAGGGCGGGGATGGTGGCGTTCGTTATGGCGAGGACGAAGGGGGAGGCTTTGGCGTCGGCGGAGGTGGTGCCGTTGAGGAGGCGGGGGTCGTTGTAGGGGACGAGGAGGCCGATGAGGGTTAAGGATATCAGGTAGAACTGTTGTAATTGGGTGTGAGCTCATCTTTTTGTTTGTTTGTTGTGAAGAAATTGGGGTGCTTACAAGCGAGATCCTCCAGAACACCTGTTTGACTGCCTTTGGAAGGCTTTTCCTTGGATTTTCTGTCTCGGCTGCTGCGAGACCTACGAGTTCGGTGCCGCTGAACGCAAATGCCGCAGTGACGAAGACGGAGCAGAGGCCTTTGAAGCCGTTGTGGAATGCGCCTGGATGGTGCCAGTTCTTGCCTCCGATGTATTCTCCTTTAGGACCACCGCCACAATCGAGGATGATACCTAGAATGCTATTCCTGTTTAGCCACTGTTCCTCAAGAAGCTTTTATTGATGGAGAGGATATGGAAGTCATACATAAACCCAACAATGGCAACGACCTTCACCATCGAAAAATAAAACTCCGCCTCTCCAAAACCCTCCACGCCAAAAAGATTAATCGTAATAACCAGCACCAAGAAAATCGTCACCCAGACCGCAGGCGATACAGGACTATCCCAATACTCGATAGTAATAGCCGCAGCTACGATCTCAAGAGGTAGAGTCACCATCCATTGAAGTGCGTAGTTCCAACCCATAGCAAACCCCCACGCGGGATCTAGGAATCGGGTTGCGAATGCGCTGAAAGAACCGGCGATGGGGTAGAGGCAAGATAGTTCGCCGAGGGCGTAGACGGTACAATACAGCATGAAGGAGATGAGGGAGAAGGCTATGAGAAGGGATGCAGGTCCGCCTGCTGCGAGGGCTTTGCCGGAGCCGACGAAGAGGCCGGTCCCTGGAGGTTTGAAGGTCAGTATACCAGTTCTCAAAATATACAGCTCGATGACACGATACCATGAGTCTGGAATTACGCACCAATCGATCCGCCAACAGCAAGCATCTGCAAATGCCTGTTCTTCAACTTCTTTGCTAGAGGGGAAATAGCTACGTTCTTGATCGCGCTCTCAACATCGTAGCTGCCGTTACTACTCGAGGCCTCACTGTTTAGGTTCCCATTTCCATTTTCGCGATGTTGTTTTAGAGTCACGATATCGCCAGCTTCTGTGACGTGTTGGTTTGAATCCTGGCGGAAACTGTCGATAATACGGGTAGGAATGGAATGTTTGATGGGTTTGGCTTGTACAGATTTCTCGGCTTGTGAAGACGAGGTCTCAATTTTGGGCTTCTCCATTGCATGAGAATAAGATTAATCTTAACTGGATTTCAAAAGAGTACAAATTATGTGACAAAGATATATTGAGAAGTATTTTTATCAATATCAGACCGGAGTGGAAGGCAAGTCCGTACATATAGGCCTTTCCGACCCCCACGAAAAGTATCGGATTTCCATGCATTGTGATATTGAACTTTGCATGCATGAGAAAGTGTTGCGCTTAGCAACATGCCAGTATTTTCATATCGTTACCAGGAAGATTTGAAAGGTCCCGAGAGTTGAAGGGAAAATTGGATTGAGGCAACAGCTCACGTTTTGATGGAGATGCAGTGTCACGCCATGTTCGTTCCGTGGCGTGTGAGCCTCTACCCGCCTTCGATCTGCACTTCGGGATGAGCCGAGATCGTGTGAATGTTTATCGTCGGACTTCGTGCTGGAGCTGTCTGTGGTTGCAAAAACAAGTGAGTAGTCCGTGGATGCTAAATAGGCAAATATGTAACAACGTTAGCATAAGCAGTGTAAGATTCGCGAAGAAAGAAGAAGAAAATCCCCCGGAAGAGAAATTGGCATCCAGCAGTCCATCGCATGGAGAAGGAAGTTGTCTGATGGAGCGGTTGGCTTGCATGGTCCCGACACTTCAACTTTGCTGTTTTAGCATTCTTGAGAAAGAATATCGAGATTGGTCTCTGGAAATGATTAGTGGGAGTTTAATACCAAACAAAGATGCTTCAAGGTGTGAACATTTTCTACTCCCACTAACATCAAGATCTGCCTTTGCATTTACTCTTGTAAAATCGACATGTGCATTCTCTTCACTCCCAACGGCTTCCTTCTCACGGTTCTGCGATCAATGAACCCAAGCGGTACTTATGAGCTTTATAACCAGCAGACGTTCATAATCGTATCTTTGGAGTAAAGTTCTAAGATGCGTAAGCCAGAGAGATTGCTTCGCCGGAGTGCAGGAGCACTTCCCATTCTTCCGGGCTTTGAGTCTCAACTCTTAGGTTGTATTATACAGTAGTCGGTTTGACATTTGTATATGTACCTGCCAGGAAACTGCTAAGACCCTCACAAAGAGGGACAAAGCTCTAGCTTAGGTAGATAGTGAGAGTGAGTTGAGAGCGAAGTTGAAAGAATTTGTGGATAAAGTGAACACTGAATGTTTGGGCTAAAAGGAGAAGTCAAAGCTGCAGGAATAAGGGTAGATGCTAGAAACAATTCTCTCGTTCTTGGGGAAGCTGATATTCGGCCTCTCATTGTCATAATCGAGCAGACAGGACACAAATCATAGCGAGGAATCTGCGATGTTAGCGCTGGGCATGCTCATGAAACCCATAACCTCTACAAAGAATAAGAGCCTGCCCATTGGTAGAGAAAGGAAAGACTTGGACCTCCACAAATGAACAGATATCCTGGAAGGACATGAACAAGAGTTGCCAAGAGGATATCAGAACGCATGATCACATGATCAGCGAGTTTTCTTCAGTCAGCCTGGAAAGCAGCGAGTCCCAGAATGTCAAATCAGAAGAACTTCAAATAGAGCGAGGAGGAAATAAAACACACACGGCTCCAACCTGACAACCACGAGACCACCAGGCGGCGACGGCATAGAAGGACATTCCATTGTTATCGGCCCATGACGGCATCTTCGCTCGGATCTCGGTCGAGATAAGATCCGTTTCGGGCCCCCCGACCCAATATCAAATCATTATTCAACAAGAACTCTCCAGCTTCCGAACAAAGATCGTGTGATTAAAGCGTGTGATCTTGCTTCCTCATCTCTTAATAATCAACATCATCCAGACCTCCAAACCTTACCGGGAGGCCGGTTGAAAAGTTCAATTGTCATGTCAGCAACAGTGTGACTGTGGCTTTGTGACCCATTTCCATTTAAAGATATCGCTTAAGTGACCGCCGCCACCACCCGCTTGCTCATGCCGCCCAGAGAGTCAGGATGCACGCCCAGCACCTGTCCCTGTTTTTGAGCCACAGCTACCGTATTTACCCTGACTAATCCGCGATCATCGCTGTGCATTGCATGAAACGGAAAAAAGCCAAAAGAGATCAAGCCTCAACAAGACCGACCGCGTCTGGTTTTTCTCTGAACCTGGCTGGCAGCAAGCAACAGCACTGGTGTCTCGCGGACCTAAGCTCCGGCATCTTCGGCGCTTGGAAGGGTCCTGGGAGGCAAGGTATGGGACAAGCCGGATGCGAATGGAGATTTATCGAGAAGAGTTTTATCAAAAGGATGGGATTGTGTTTTTATTTTCTTGTTGATCCAGCCGCGATGACGTGGGAATGAGCGATCTGGTTGTCAGGCTGGAGACTGGATGTGAGTGCTTGACTTGACATGACAGCTTTTGGTGGACATGAATCGAGACAGGTCCGATCAGCACAAGCAATTTGATTGGGTGCTCAGCCGTTGCCGAGGATGAGGCGCGGGAGGTCGACTTGGAAGGCTTCTGATTTGGTAGCGGGCCTTGGAATGGACCCTCTTTCTGCAACGTGGAGGAGCAGGCTGGGCGAGCGAGGGTGGACGTGGCTCGTGGGAATGGGCGCAAAGAAAAGTGACATCACAAAATAATTCTAGAGTGAAACCTTGAACACCACCAACACCAACGCCCGCATACGGCCGCGTCGTGGTCAGCCACACTTTACGAAGTTACGTGCATCCAGGTCCTGCTTGTTGACATCTGTGACACCAGAGCACCAGAATCAGGGAATAGCCGGGAGAGATCAGCAAGGCCTGGACAGTGTAATCTTATCTTTCCTGCTTTCAGTGCATTGCATGTTTCTTATCTTCACGGTTGTCCGACCTCTCTTTTCTTCACCGTCAGGTCAAGTTCATTCAATTCCATCAATTCATCCCAATTCCACTGGACCTGTGTCCAGATTTTTGGCTTCTGACCTGATTGAACCCCCGCCCGTCAACCTCACCGTCGCCGTCCGGTCTCACCAGCCTTACCGCAAACTCGCGATCGGCAAACAAATAGCTTCCGAGAGATCCGTACCTCGAATGCTCATTCGCCATTGCATTGGCTACAATCAGCCCTTCCAGACCGCAGAGCCAGCAAACACTGGCTTTTGACGTTCGTTAGTGATTAATCAGCTACTTGCAGAGCAGACCCGCTCGCCATAAACATAACAGAGACCGACTCCTGCCGACGACACCCTCTTCCTCTTCTCTTTTTCCCCCAAGCGATACCCAGATACCCAGATACCCAGGATACACGAGCGGTCGTCAACATGTCGTTTCTCAAGAAGCCATTTAAGAAGTTGAAGGACATCGGTAACCTTTCCAGCGATTCCCATCCCACTAAAACCGACACCGATTCTACATCCAACAAATCCTCCACGAACGGGTCAAGCACCCCACAAAATGGTCAGATCAATGGGAATGGCAAGGCCGTCAATGGCGCAGACGTGGATTCTAGACGCCAGAGTCGAGAAATCATTGCGGCGGAGAAAGAACGTCGAAGTATGGATAAGCAGCGAGCGAAGGCAGAGACGAGGAAGCGCGAGACACTGGCGAGAATAGAAGACGAGAAGTTTTTGGAGGAAGGACCCCCAGATATGACGAGATTGTATAAACCATTCAGCATGAATATGAGCAAGAACTGGAACCACGAGAACCGGATTTTGTTTAAGAATCTGGATTTTGAAAGTACGTTTTTACGTTTTGGGGGTTTAGGATGTGGCTGACGATTCGCAGAGACTGAGGGCACCGTTATTTCATTCCGGGCTCGAATTCACACCCTCCGCCGATTGAGTGCAAAATTGGTATTCATCGTATTTCGCCAACAAACTATGACCATCCAAGGAGTTCTGCAGAGTTTCAAGCCAATCGAGGAGTTGAAAAGTCTGTTTTCCAGCCCCCGTTACCCAAAAATTACCCCGCTAACCTTTCCTGCAGAGGATGAAGACAACAAAGGCACGATTTCCGAACAGATGGTCCGAAGCGTCGAGCATTACCCCAGCGAAACGATCGTCGTCGTACATGCGAAGCTGCGGAAGGCTATGAAGAGGGTGAAGAATGCGACGGTTCATGATTACGAATTGGAGGTATATGAGGTGCACAAGGTGGGGAATTTGACTGAGCATGTCCCGTTCACGGTGTATGATGCGGAGAATATCAATCGGGATAGGGATGATATTGAGGATGATGATGATACGGAATCTTCGTTATATCCTTCTGCCGCAGATACTCCAAAGGATACCCCTAAGGATACGCCGAAGGTAGGAACTCCACGGTCGTCTACAGACATGATTCGAGCTTCTACGGATATCATTCGGAGGTCGACAATTGGACGGGCTTCTGGGGACAAGAGCAGAAGTAAGTATTGATCTGTCAGTCAGGAGGACTATGCTAATTTCTACAGCGAGTATGGATGTTTTCAGATCACAAAGATCCCTTCCCCAACGAGTTCGTCTTAACAATCGTATTGTTGATCTACGAACCGCCCCTTCACAAGCAATTTTCCGCATTCAGTCTGGAATTTGCAACCTTTTCCGCACATATCTCGACAGTCAAGGCTTTATTGAGATCCACACTCCAAAGCTACAAGGTGGTGCTACAGAATCCGGTGCTTCAGTCTTCGAATTGAACTATTTCGGACGACCTGCTTTCCTAGCTCAATCTCCGCAGTTGGCCAAGCAAATGGCAATTGCGGCAGATTTCGAGCGTGTGTACGAGGTTGGACCAGTTTTCCGTGCTGAGGACAGTAACACACCAAGACATCTGACTGAGTACACTGGACTGGATTTGGAGATGGCTTTGGAGGAGCATTACCACGAGGCTTTGGACATCATTGATGGAATGTTCAAGAATCTGTGGAAGGGCATCTATGAGCGGTATCAACCAGAAATCGATCTCATTTCCGAGTTCTACCCACAAGAGAGAGTTATGTGGTTGGAAGAGACACCTCGCATTAAGTTTGCCGATGGTGTCAAGCTTCTGATTGAAGATGGTTGGGTGGATGAGGAGGGCAACCCTCCCAAGGATACCGAAGATTTGGCTACCAGAGCAGAAATTCGACTAGGCGCTATTGTTCGGGAAAAGTACAAGACGGATTATTATATCTTGGACAAATTCCCAGCTTCGGCGAGACCATTCTACACTATGCCCGATCCTGGAGACAACCGATACACCAATTCCTTTGATATCTTCATGAGAGGACAGGAAATTCTGTCTGGTGGTCAACGTATCCACGATGCCAAGTTCCTGGAAAAGAACCTGAAAGCCAAGGGAATTCACCCAGAGACCATGATTGAGTATCTGGAAGGTTTCCGTTGGGGTGCTCCACCTCATGCTGGTTGTGGTATTGGTCTTGAACGTCTTACATACCTCTTCCTCAACCTTGGCAACATCAGACTGGCATCTCTCTTCCCACGAGACCCGAAGTCTCTTCCAGCACAACCACCAAGAATGAGGCTTCGTCACGAGGATGCCAGTACTACCAACCCACCATGGGAAGCAAAAGATTACGAAGACCCTGAGGAAGCCACCTCGGAAGAAGCCATGAACGGAATCACAGAACGCAAACACCAATTCCAGCCCCTGGAAAAGCTAATCGCCAACTACGGCGACGCAGCCAACACCTCCTGGCTGGACAAACGCTACCAAGTCTGGCGCCACCCTTCGACAGGCGCTGCCCAAGGCTACATCGTACACAACAACTTCGCCATCGCCGTCGGCGAGCCCCTCTGCGCCAAATCCCAATACCCGCAAATCATCTCCGCGTACCTCCAATTCCTCAAAGAAGAGCACAAAGAGCTCAAACCCCTCTGGATGATCGCCGGCCCCCAAATAGAAGAATACCTCGGCGAGAAATTCCTCTGGCGCACCCTCGGCTGCATCGCCGAAGAGCGCACCGACCCCCGCAACAACCCAGCCTCCAAAGACAAAGACCTAGCCCGCAAGATCCGCCACGCCGAAGCTGAAGGCGTGAAAGAAATCGACCTCCCATTCGGGGAACCGATCCCAGAAGACCTGAAAGCTAAAATCGACGCGAGGGTAGAAGATTGGAAAAAGGGAAGAAAAGGCACACAGGTCCATCTCACGCAGATCCGACCCTGGGTAGACCAAGAACACCGTCGCTATTACTACTCTCAAACCCCCGACGGCACCATCCAAGCCATCGTCGTCCTGCACCAACTCTCGCCCCAAAACGGCTACCAAGTAAAATTCTCACTCGAATTTCCCGGTGCCCCTTCAGGAACCATCGAGTCCCTAATTCTCCACGCCCTGAAAAACGTCGCAGCCGCAGACCCGGAGTGTAAACAGGTTACATTTGGAACCGGGGCGATGCCGACGCTTGAGGGGGGGAGGAATCTGGGGAAGACGAAGACGAAGGCGTTGAGGAAGGCGTATGAGGCTATTAATAAGCAGTTTAAACTCACGAATAAGAGTGAGTTTAGGGAGAAGATGGGGGTTAGGAATGAGCCGGTTTATGTTTGTTATCCGAGGGGGGGACTTGGGGCTGGGGGGATTAGGGCGATTATGGGGTTTTTGGAGGAGGAGGGTTAGGTGTAGGGGTTGGGTGATGAAGTGGGATGAAGCGGGATGTGGATGGGGAGGGAGAGTTGTATATTGGATTCAAGATGGATGTCCGTATCGCATGGCGTTCTCGGTTCAGCTAAGATCGGCTCGGTTCAGTTCAGTTCAGCAAGCGGGCTTGTAGCTTTCCTGCTTTTCATTTGTTTTGCAGCACAGAGATGAAAGGTGAGGGAAGAGTAACGTATAGTATAAAATACCAGAGAATCAAAGAGATTAATTACATCCATTACTTCCACTTTACTTCCACTTTACTTCCACTTTACTTCCACTTTACTTCCACTTTACTTCCACTTTACTTCCACTTTACTTCCTATATACGTCTCCGCACTTCCTGCCTGTGCTGTCTGTTGAATTTATCATGATATTCTTTGGATGTGGAAGTGAAAGTGGAAGGGTGAATGTAGGTGTGAGTCTTAAAGTGAAAGTTCAGATGTGTTGCTGTATTGGAACAAGGAGAGGAGAGAGGAGAGGGGTATAAATATCCCCTTTTGGGAATGAAATTTCTCCTTCTCCGCAAGTTGTCCGCGCAACGTATGGTGGAAGGCCGATGGCAGATGGTTGGTGGTGGGCGCAGGAGAGGGAGAGGTGGGGTTGAGGGGGGGTTGAGAGTGTGTGAGAGCGTGGGGAAGTTCACTGTAGTTGAATAATCTATGGCAATGGTGGAATGTATTATGCTTGTGTTGGAGTGAGATTGAGAAGGGGAAAGGGAATGAGGGAATTGGGGGATGGGAGAGGCGAGGGAGGAAATGAGGTTTGAAGGTGGAGTTAGACTTGGCAATGATACTTATCTTGACGGTAGTACATCGGATGACGATTTTATTTGGCGTATCGCGTCCTGGTTATTTGAACGAGGTTTGAAGAGAGATTAAGGTTGAGAAGAGGAAGGAAATGAGGGAGACCTACCTACCTCTGGGTGTTGCTTACTCTCAAAAAAGAAAGAAAGAGACAGAGTGGGGAAGTAGGGGATATGCTCTGAAGCACAAGCCACCCAGACGACCATTCCGCACCGTAAGGGCTAGCTCATCGTCATTTGGTGACTTGATAAGAGCACTGTGAGGATGGAAGAGGTTTGTTCTTATACTTCAAGTCTACATTCTTGGAGCGTGGTCAAGACCAGGAGGGTCGGGGTTGGGAGTTGAATCGAAGTGGATGGATCTAATCAATATGGCAGTTTGAAGTGGTAAACGAAGTTTGAAGTAGATTTTCGCACGTCTCTTTCCTCGATGTCAAATAAATTCTCGTATTTCGTTTTCGGTGTTTCGTGAATCTTTGGGGTTGAAGGGGAAGGATTGCTAAGGTTGAGATTGAGGTGTATATATTCCTCATCTCTCTCGCGGAAAGAAGTGTCGGTGACTAGAAGTCAGCAGATTCCGTTGAATGCTGTGCTGTGTAGCTGGTTGGAGTTTGTATGAATAAGATTGGATGATTCCTGAGGTCTTGGCTTGGCTTGGCTTTGGATTAAATTTCCCTGGTTGGGGGAGTAGAGGTTGGAATCGTGGTAATGTATGGGATTTGAGGATTTGAGGATTTGAGATATGAGAAACGGCAGAGAGAAGATAAAGAAAGAAGGGGTGTTACTGACAACACTTGAGATCGGCTAGTGAATTGTGCCTCGACGACGAGATATTGACTAGTAAAATCTCCGGCATAGGTCAGTTCAGTGAGAGAACTTTTCTTTAGCTATCCAAGTCGAACTCAGAGGAACAGTCTTAAGTCTGATTTTGATGGATTTTGTGAGTCAAAGATATGGAATTATGTCTGGGGCACACCATTTGGTCTTCCTACAGGTATCCTATGATACTTGATGTCTACCCATGAACAGAGGAGATTGGCTTTATAACCTCGGCGGGGTCTCTTGTAAATAGCCTTTTGCGTTGGTGTCACGGGATATCATCATTTGATTCCCCATAGGTAGAGGTCGGATTTAATGCTGACGCAGTGAATGTTTATCCAAAAGTCTGTTGAGGTGTGTCAGCAGAGAGGGAACTCGAGTATGTAATGTTCAGTAAACAGCTCACGTCACGTAGTTTTAAAGAGGGACTGGCCATCAGACGACTACTGAGCAAGTATAAAACCCCTCGGTTTTCCGTTGATAGGAAGTACTATCAAACTTAAAAGAAGCGTCGCTGGAATAGAACTTGTGGAGGGATCAAGAGTATATCTTCAAAGGAATCATAAACACGATTGTTTCTGCGGGGATGAAGGAGTTCCAGTGAAGTCAAGAATCCAACGGTCTATTTGCTTGCGTCTACGTCTACACCAGTTTGGCGGAGGGGTGACAAGCGGAAATCAACCAAGACCATCATGAATTGACAACATTGACTTCCTTGACGACAAAAAGGGGCATCACATAGATTAACCCCCTCATATCCATCATCTTTCACACCACTGTCGGGCCCGCAACAGAATATGACCTCTCATTCCTCTTGCCCTTGGTCGAACATCCCCGAAAAGGCGATTCAAATGGGGGTTGTCGCTAATTTTGCCTCCAATTTCCACTCTGGAACGTTTTCTCGTCTGTGAATGAGAGTTTGGCTTCCTGGGAAGGAAAGGATTGAGAAGGCAATATATAAGCTTGATGGCTGAGATAGTTATAATAGATGGGAGATTATCGGTGGTTGAAAGATTTTTTTTGGTACTCAAGGTCGCAAAGTGACTTAACCAGAACGGAGTTTGGATCCTTGAGTCAATGAGACAACAACGAGAAATTATCTGCGCAGAAAAGGTATGTGAATATAAATTCTTGTCTCGTCATCAGTGTAGAAGGAATAAACGGGTTGAGGGATGCCGGAATTGTGGCACATGGGGTGCGGTGAAACGTGATAGCGCTGGCAAATTAATAGACCAGTGTGAATGTCCCTCGCAAAAGTTGATAGGACGAATGAGATATGCTCAAATGGATACACTTCAGGAGTATTCTGAAGATGTGTAGAGTCGAGAAAGGTTTTCGCGAGCAGGCAAGTGGTAACGTCAGCGAGTAGCAGAATGACAGTATCCCGCTGCCCAACAGTGATGATCTCAAGCTTACGACAGGTACAAATCTCTATCCTAGCGACTGTTGTTAATGTAGAACAAACGCCATACATAGAGAATAAAGAAGATCTTTGAGTCTAAGCCAATGTGCTGATTTGGTACCCGAAGCCAAGCTTGTGTAAGCCCCGCCCCAAAGAAAGTCTATTTGTTTACTTCTCGCTAACGATTACCGAACCCCGAATCTTCAGCCCTCGGTACCTGACAGGTTACGGATACGGCCGTACGGAATACGATACGGTCAATGTAATGATGGTCGATATATGCGTAGCTTATTGTGGGCTATGCCCCAGATTATGATATCCGTTGAGTACGCTTAACTCCGCATCGTGATTTCCGTACCTAGTACAGCTAATCCTGATTACCTGTCAGGCACATTCAAACTAGGAAATGGGCAGCGGAGTTCGGTGACTCGTTCTTGCATTGATTTATTTGAAGGAAATCTAGGTGGTACAAAAGTATATCTACGTTACCTACTGCTCATGGCTGGAAAGAATAAAAACGGCTCTTTTGCTGCGGCAACTTGATTACCAGAATCGTGGAAGCCAAGACCCGAAATTCGGGTTTCGAAAGCCGAAGTCGGGTTGACGGAAGCACTGTACCAGAACAACCATCTTTAATAAGCTTGAGCAATCCTTTCAACTTGAAGTATTCCAAAGTTTCACATCCGGGAAAGAACAAGTAGCCGTCACTGATTCCAAAGTTTCAACGGTGTACATACATGACACAACATTCCGCTCCTGACATGCTTATCCCAGAAATGAGCAAATTTAACAAGGTACGACCCCTTGCCTCTACAAGTATTGTTTCCACGATATTAATGGTGTATCTCAGGCAATAATCATCGGTGGTGGTCCGACTGGACTCTCAGCAGCACTACTTTTGAAGAAAAACAATCACATCACACCCGTGGTCTATGACGCTTACCCAAAGTCAACCACCGTCGGAGGCGCAATAGGCCTCCAGCCAAACGGCCTACGAATATTAAAAGATCTGGGCCTATATGATGAGCTTCTAGCCCGCGGCTCAAGCGGTGGTAAAGTCATCCTGCATTCGATAAAGGGTTCCGTGATAGGCGAGCTTGACTTCATCTCTTGGAGTAAGAAGCAGACCGGTTGTGATCAGTTGGAGATCCGACGAGACGATCTCTTAGAAGTGCTTTGTCAAGCGGCGCAAAATGAAGGCATCGAGGTTCATTACAACAAGACTCTCTCGAAAGTCACAGAAGGCGATCAGCAAGTCACGGCGACGTTCTCGGACGGAACGACAGATACAGGCGATTTCCTCCTCGGGTGTGATGGCCTTCGCTCAACGGTTCGAAATTCCTACGTGGATCCCGATGTTGAACCCGAATACTCGGGTATAACAGACATCTTCTCCCTCGTCCCTACATCTGATCATCCAACGCCGGCCGGACTTGGCAGACAAACTCACGCGACTTTCACCACAGAAGGATGTTTCGCAGTCATGTGCTGTAGAGCACAGCAGGATATCAACTACTGGTTTTTCTCGTCCGAGCTTCCCGCCTCTGTTTCAGGAGTAGAGGAAATCGATTTCAAGCCCATCATTCACAATGCAGCGAACAAGATCGCCGGCGAGTGGGGAGATGTGCTCAGGATTTTGGTCGATAAGAGTAAGAACCTGAGATTTTACCCTATTTGGACTCTCCCACTAGGCGGGAAGTGGTACAAGGGACGGTGTCTGCTGTTGGGAGATGCAGCGCACGCGATGTCCCCTCATGCTGGTCAAGGTGTCTCCATGGCACTCGAGGATGCTGTGTACTTCTCTCGATTACTTGGCGAGACGTCTCTTGGATTGAATGATATCTTTCGGAGGTATGATGAGAAGCGGAGACCAAGGACTGATGCGGTGTATAAGGCTGCTAAGCGGAATGGTGCGTCGCGGAAGAAGACTGGACCTTGGCGCATATGGTTTAACGAGATTGTTTTGACGGTGTTTTTGGCGGTGTATCGCATTTTCAATCTGCAGAGTTTTGGCATTGGGCAGAAGTTGGCTGCTTATGATATCAAGGAGGAACCCTTGTGGTATATTAGTTAATGGATTTGATTTAGACACTGGGAAACTTCACAAGAGAATGATCTCATTCAGTGTATGCTATGGGCAGGAATGGAACTCAATATGAACATGTCGCGAAGATCGAGGACTGGGAACAGATAGCGAGCAGCTTCAATAGAGCTAATGAGTTAGATGATGCCCCGAAAGAAGAACAAGACTGCCAGGTGCTGCAAATTTGATGAGTAAAGTCAAATTTCACACAACCCTCCGAGCCGTCTTGTTACTGTTTGCGAAAGTAATCGCATAGGAAAAGCTGATTAATCCCGTATACACAGCCAGGACTTATGTGCTCATCCATTTGGGATCTGGTGATGATAAGCCACAAAAGCCTTTTGAAATTGTCTTCATCGGATTCCCCGCTTTCCAAATGTTTCTAACATGACCTAGGGAGGCGTTCATGTTTGGATTTAGATAAAACTAAGCAAGGGGGCACGAGTTCAGACGCTGCGCGATTACAACAGACCAAATCTAGCAGCGACAATGTGAGCAATTGATTGTAGAACCGGAACCCATACAAACACTGCGACTACGTTGAAATTACATGATGAAGCTAGAATTTGCTAGTTTCTGCTGGCTATACATTAACACCGATGTTCTAGATGTACCTTTACCCAGATCCACAAACGATCTCCTGGAATGCCCTGTGTATCTCGATTCAGCAGGTGTGGTGACGAATGCTTTTAAGATTAGGTGTCAGGTTTG
Source organism: Cadophora malorum (assembly GCA_017365405.1). NCBI lineage: Eukaryota > Fungi > Ascomycota > Leotiomycetes > Helotiales > Ploettnerulaceae > Cadophora > Cadophora malorum. Next base: position 17,367 of record JAFJYH010000146.1, on the reverse strand, counting down.
AGTGTACTAAACTATAGCAAGTGAGGTGCGACTGCGAGCAACATCCTTTTGCGGGTTGGGCAGCTAAAATTCTCACGAAGGTCTGATGATTGGTACGGGCTCTGTCTTTGCACCTGGGATTGTTGGACGTTCAAAAGGAGGTCAACTGATGGGGATTAGTACGGTGCGGAGGCTTCCAAGACTGAGCCCTGGGAAGATGGACGGAATCTATATCATCGAAAATGCTAATGCTCACTTGCCTGTGGTGGCGGATAGTCGTGGCAAGCTACTCAAATCCTGTTCCTTTCTTATTGGTCTCTAAGGTATCTATTCTATCGTCACATCGTTTACACCATCACCAAGAGTCCTGAATCACTTTCTTCGAGTCATAGTCGCCGTTGTGGCTCCCATGCTGGCTAATTTGATCCTCCACAACCATCATCTCCTTTGACACCATGATCCCCTTTGATGGCCGATCTCCATTATGCCCTGGGCCAGCATATGTATCCAGGTTCTGCAGCTTCACATTGTTGATAATCTGCTCCTCGCTCTCGCTGTAGGTGAGGCTGTCTGTTGTATGTCTTGTAGTTTTGCGACTACGTCCCACGCCTGATGCGTCTCCGCCTCCCCCATCGCCGATCGTTCGGAAGCCTGTTGGGTGTTTGGAGTTGGTCTTTGTCGAGAAGAGGTGGCTGCCCATTATCGGCTTCAACCAGGTCTTGAGCAGAGGGAAGATCATTGGCAGGTTCGTTGTGATCACCGAGGTGAACGTTTCTCGGACTCCCCATTGCCCTGCAAGTTGGGCGCCATGGACTTGATCCTGTGAAGCAAACGGTGTCAGATCAATGTCGTGCAAGATGAACACAGAATTCAAGGCTACTTACAGTCTCAACGAAAACAGTCTTCAGGAGTGAGCAGACCAGAACGAATATACCCGCACCAAGCACGATTGAAATTGATATCTTCTTGGCCAGCCTGAGAGTTGTTCCCCAAAGCATCGGAATCGGAATGATGAGGAGGTACAGATCAGTGACGACACTAGAGGCGAAAGTGATCCAAACGATGGGCTTCGAGACTGCGCCTTGGCAGAAGTCTGGCAGAAGTCCATTAGTCCATGTCTCCAGCTGGAGAGGAAAGAAGATCACAGAAGATCACTTACTGCCTGGATCCGGATTGATTTGCCAGTAATGAGAGAATGGCTGGCAAGGCGCATAGATACCAATTATCGAGGCCACAAATGTGGCGCCAACAAGACCGAAACCAATCCAGACACGGATTCTGAAGTGACTGCTAAGTCCTTCCTACACGTTTTGTCAGTCCAAGCTCTGCCGCAAAACCGAGGCCAGAGTGCTCAATATACCATGAGTCTAATGTAGAAAAACAGCACGGCCGATTTAAGTGTGGCGATCAAGCAGACGTAAAAAGTCCACCCCACTACCTGGATCTTCGATCCGAAAACTCTAGGAAAAGATCGTCAGTGTTCCACGCAGATCGTTGCGCAACTTTAAGCTTACCTGTTGGCGTATTCTGTTGAAGAAACGTCTAACGCTGCCCGCTCAGCGATTGTCATGGAATTGTTTGCCAATCCTCCAGCATAATTGACTGCAACGAAGATCAAACTAGATTGTGTCGTATACAAAGCCTGCAGCATCATCATGTTAGCTCTGCATATTCTACTGCCTTAGTATGGGAACACTCACGATCGCCAGCCAAACCAGATAATCATCTGGACGGAGATCCCTCCATCCAACAGCTTTCACTCGAGCATATGTCCGGAATATTGTGAAAGCGACTCCAAAAGCATAGAGCGTCCATAACTCGGTGTTGAAAACGCGTAGCGCTTCCTTCATTGCAGCAGCCCCAGCTGCAGCTGCAGCAGCGGCCTCCGCTGTGGTTGTGGAGTTTGACGACATCTCTGTCAGATCAATGAGATTGCGCTGTCGACGATCGATGAACGATGATCCCAAGCATTGTGTGGGATAACTCTAGATATGTACGAGGCCCAACCTCAGTTGAACAAGAACTCTTTGGTTCCCCTTCAGGAGTATCAGAGGTACCGGTACCATAAAACGACGTGCTGTAAGGTCGAGCGTGCCTGGCGACGTGATATCGTGCCGGTAGTTGCACCGAGAAAGCTTAGGACAAAGACCCTGCTTCAGCGTGGTAGCAAGAGCGTTGCGCAAGGGTGGTGAAACAAAATCTTCCTGCGAGCCCAACGGAGTTTGTGACTGGAATCGGAGATGACTCCGGGAAGAACCCATTGTTGACCTGAAATTGGCGAATGGTTGCGTTCTTGACTAACCTTGATTTTGACTTAGATTGAACTCAAAAACATGGGTCTACGAATTGAAATTTGACAGTTCCTGACGATTTGTATCCGTAGATACGCCAAAGTCCCCAGAGTCACAGAGGGTCTGAGAATGGATGTTTTTACAAATCATACGATCTTGAAAAAAAGGGTTCCAACCTTACTATTTGATCCTTGAACCCATGAGTTCTGTTTCGCGGGTGAAACAGCGATATGAACTGCTGTACATGCCTCAATTTGTTCTGCCTAGCTACTCGTACTTTGCCTTGTCTTATGTCATCTGGGCAAGTGGAGGATTGCCCAAAAGTGTCCAGGTGTGAATTAATATCCGACCGACCTGGCTTACGGAGCACAACAATCCTGCTTGTTATCACTTCAATTATGTGACCAAGGGGGAAAGCCATCGTGAGAAGTTGACATGCAAGACTGAGGACAGGGAACATGCCATGATATTTGTGGACTTGTTTGACATCTCTCACCCCACCTTTGTGACCCCTTGTGGTTAAGCGAGCGAGCTGAACTCAAATTGAGAATCCTTCGGAGCGGGCCGGTAAGGGAATAAAGGAGACTCAAGTCAATGAAGAACAAAGATATGTGGTTGTATTAAGTAGGCACCTAGCTTGAGATGGCATCCACGACAATAGCAAAGATTCAAAGATCTGGCATGGCATGTTCAATAATTAACTTGGAGGTAACTCGGTGACAGGAGACCCTGATTTCGCCTTATCCGAGTCAGTTATCGGGCGTTCGTCCATTACGGAAGTTTCTGCGGACCTGTCCGGCTAGTGCCCATGACTGCAGTGGGACGAATAATCTCCGGCACAAGATCTTTGGAGACGAGGTCACCAGGTCAAACAAAACATGAATTTTTACCTTCCTTTTCCATCAAAACCACGTTTCTGGGCGGAGCCAAGACTATACAGTGTAACGCTGAATCTCGATCTGTCACTTTGTGGTACATGCTGAAGTCACTTCCGGAGAATAGAAACTTGGTAATCGTTAAGCTTTCAGCCATTTTCTGGCTGCCTTGCTCGCTTATGCTAGGGAAGCGGAATTGATTAAGGATGCAAAGTGCAAACTTAATTCCAGACTAATGACCGTGGAGTGCCCGGAGGAACAACTCTAGGTCCTTCTGACGTGAGCTAGAACAATTGAGGAAGAAGAATCCCTAGTTTCGTCAAATTATGAGGATGCCCGATATCCCACTTTTGCTTGAGACATGAATCCTTTGAAAACGTGGAAAGACTGAGACAAACATTTTTAAGCTGATTGTGACAACCTGTTGGATCAGATATTATAAAGATCGATGCCAAACTGGACCTAGCTGTATGAGCCTTGAATAGTTTTCAAGCTCGGAGACAAAGGCAGTTTCTGTACAAGATCATCTTCCGCAAAGAATTTAATCAACAATCGAACTTTTCCCCATCACTTGTGGTTTGGACTCTTGGAAGCCATCCGACAATGCCGCAAAACGCACAGACATACATATACCCCGCCTCTATATCAGCGATATTATCAGTATGCAGGTGCATGGAAAACCCAGCAAGCTGGCCACCGGGCCCCGCTGACAAGCTTTGGGTCGGCAGGTACGCTACAGTGTCCTAATCTGGAACCCTGTAGTCGATTCTACCTTGTGTAACCCTTGCTGACAAGAATCTCGAATTCAGGAGTCTTGACTCGGCAGGAACAGGATAATGAGGAATTCAGCCGGGCGAAACTAAGAAATTATCGTCGTTGTTCAACAGCAAACGGATGATACCGTATCTGATATACGGTCTCCAATTGTTTTACGTGTTCGATGAGTATACTCGATCCTTGGTTAAGAAAATTGGAATGGCTCTATCGCTCCCACACTAATGACCTGGTGCTTCGCCATGGAGCTTCGACTTCCCACTGGTTAACCACTCCATAAAGTTTCATGTCTTCGCAGAGCATGTTGGTGTGTGCCTGGACAGGATGCAGTCGCCCCTTTAGATCCCAAGCTTGCGTGTTTCTAAGCCCATCTTGTTGGTCAAGTCTCCCAAGCATTACATCTCTCAAATGACAGCTTCTAGAAAGCCTGGGAGGGTCGTACGAGGCTGAGGACTATCGGTCTGCTGCGGGTCAACTACGGGTCTGGCTTTAGTTGACGTTCCTTTCGGGGGCAAAGAGGGGTCATCAAGTTAAATTGCCTTAAACTTCTATCGATTATGGCCACATGGCTGCCACATGGGCTGTGATTTGATAATCATAAACTAAGGGGTAAAAAGCATATATCTAGTCACTTCACTCATCCCATCCCAGTCTTCTCTCAGCACCAGCACTTTCACGCCCGTCTTTTTGACCCAGGCATACTTTCGTTTCTTTGTGCTCCTCCTCCCCTCCCCCACCATGCAGTTCCTCCAAATCGCCGCCTTTTCGGCTTGGGCCGCAGCAACTGTCTGTGGTGCCACCTCTGTGCCGGTTATTGCCCGTGGTGTCAACTACAACCAGTTGTCGGCGAAGCTCTCTGCATCTGCCAAGATCTATCTCCCAGGGTCCGAGCTCTTCTCTGATTATACTGCTCGCTGGTCCAATGTCAGCACACCTGTGGCAAATGTCGTCGTTGTTCCAGCCACCGAAAAGGATGTTGTCCAGATTGTACGAGATTGAAAAGCGTTCAGGTCACGAGAAAATATGCTGATTACCTTTCCAGGTCAAGTTCGCGAACCAGAACTCCGTGCCTTTCCTCGTGACAAATGGTGTTCACGGGTCTATTACTACCCTTGGGGCCATGAAGTCAGGTATCGAGATCTACATGACCCAACTCAACAGTATCAAGATCGCCGCAGATGGAAAGACAGTCACTGTTGGCGGCGGTGTCATGTCCAAAAACATCACCGACACTCTCTGGGCAGCCGGCAAGCAGACTGTCACAGGTACTTGTGAATGCGTGAGTTACTTGGGCCCCGGTCTCGGTGGTGGTCACGGATGGCTCCAAGGCCGCTACGGACTCGTCTCCGATCAATTTGTCTCATGGAATGTCGTCCTCGCCAGCGGGAAATTGGTCACTGTCAACAAGAACTCTGACCTCTTCTGGGCAATGAAAGGAGCTGGTCACAACTTTGGTATCGTCACTTCCATGACTTCCAAGATTTACGATCTCGTCCGTCCAAACTACGCCCTCAAGACACTCATCTTCACTGGTGACAAAGTCCAGGATGTCTACAGAGTTGCGAACGAGCAATGGCTCATCAATGGCAAGGTCATGCCTGTCGATCTGATCAACTGGTCTTATTGGTTCTTCGATCCCACCATGGACACCAAGGTAAGCTCAGATATCTAAGTATCGTACCCGTCCACTGCTAATACTTTCTCAGCCCGTCATCGCATTCTACCTCATCCAAGAAGGCGTCGACGTTGTCAGCTCCGCTTACTCCGCCGCCTTCGAAGCCCTCGGACCAATCGTTAACACCGACACCCCAGGAGACTACCGTGATTTGGCTGCCTGGACCGGAATCTCTCTCACAGATGGACCATGCAGCAAGTCCGGAAACGCCAATCCCCGTTTCCCAATCTACCTCAAGTCTTACAACACCGCCGCTCAAGCCGCCGTGTACGAGCTCTTCAAGAACGCCACCACCACCCCCGGCACTCCATTCGCCAACGCCCTCTTCATGTTCGAGGGCTACTCCATGCAAGGAGTCCAGGCTCTCCGCACCGACGCCACTGCTTTCGCCTACCGTGAGGATAACCTCCTCGTCGCTCCCCTCCTCACCTACAAATCCACCGGCGCTGCCTCCGATGCCGTGGCATCCAAGCTCGGCAACCAGATCCGTGACGTCTTGTACAAGGCCAGCGGACAAAAGAGCCTTAACACTTATGTCAACTACGCTTATGGTGATGAGACTGCTAAGGCTTGGTATGGAGCTGATAGCTGGCGTCAAAGCCGTCTTCAGTGCTTGAAGAAGGATTATGACCCAAGTGGAAAGTTCAGCTTCTACGCTCCTATCGCGTAATGTAACATATAGCTTTTGGTTGAGCAAGAATGAACTTACGCTTGTTCCTAAACAAACCTCTTTTAGCACCGCTTCTGATCGTGATTGAATATCCTAGGCGAAGTCTCACTCTGGTTTGACATGATGGTGATTAACATATGGAAAACTAGCTGCAGTATGCGAGACAAAACAAAGAAACGAGTAACATATCGCTAATCGCGATCTTGGGGGGGAAGGCGTCATTTAATGCAGAAACGAAACGTCCGTCAAAAAGGGTGGCTATTCTCTGATTCATCTACAGAATCTGATTCTCTTGTTTATGTGGAGCGGCAGAACTTCACTCAGACACGTAAACGCGGCTACGTGAGGTGGGATGTGAGCTGACTGCAATGAAACTTGTATCGAACAGAAGAAATGACTTGCTGATTATGATACTGAGCAAGTTACTTGTGCAATGTCCTAGTTGCAGTCAAAATCCGCCTTGAAAGAAAGGCATCTTCACGCTGAACGGAGTGGTTGAAAAAGATCTGGCGAAGGTGGAAATTACGACAGCGAGTACTCTGACGGCAACATCAGATCTGTACCACCTAGTCAAGTCGTTAATACTGCAGTATCAATCAGAGTATATTCCCTGGCGACTAGTCGTGTTGAAGAATCACCTTGGTCTGAGCTACGCTTACACAGCGCCTCTTCCCAACCCCGAAGTCTATGTTACCTTCGGTATCTTTCTCCTCATCAACATGGAACAGGTATTCCCCTGTTCTCAGTGAGTGCTTCCACTCCTTATATAGAGCCTCAGAATCTAAGATGGTGAATCATTCGCGTATCCTCACATCGACAAGAGTGAATGGACTCAATCTACCTCAACTATAAATACGACGACTTTTGAAGTGGATGAGTCTCAATGCACGGCATGAAAAAAGGGGGCGAAAGCGTTGTATGCGAGACTCCGAATCCCATCCAATACCTCCAATCTGCGCGAGATATCGAGATTGGCAGTCTTGAAATGGCGTGAGTAAATCTTCAGAAGGATGAGAACATGTATGCCAAGAGAATAGAGGGGGGTAGCGGGGTCATTTAAGCGAGAGAGAAAGGGGAATGACAACAACAACTTTGTTGGCAATGAGCATTTGACAGCGGGTTTGAGGATTTGAATACTTTCAAACAGCTGATTCTCCTGTTACATTGTTCCTTGTGAGAAGAACCGGGAGTATTTAAGGCTTGTTCAAAATAAGGAAGGTTTAGTTCGTGCCGGCTCGCTTCCTCGACTTCACGGCATTCGAAGTAGATCAGTTGAGGATTCCGGCTTGTTCAGCTACGAAAACACCGAATGCAAACAAGTATAAATTAACGGTCTAAGAAAGGTAAGGGTTGGGCTTAGCAGGTTAGGCAATTTTAGACGAGTCTTCAAAGTGATGTTGAGGGAAGAGTAGCTGTGTTCATGCTGATGAGCTACCTAAGTAATGGACACTGGAGAAAGCAATCTACATTTGTTAGGGGATGGAGGCAGCTTAGTTCATGGGGCCTGGTCATGTCTCTATTGTTGCAGCCGCAAAGCGTTGCGGGAAACATCTCAGAATTAAGAATGAAATAGATTCTGACGTCGAGTTCGCTCTGGCATGTGGCCGCCGAAACTTTGAAAAGAAATCTAAATCAGAAACAGACAATAACTACAAGTAGTTTCAAGATGAAAGTAGGTAATGGCTTGACAGCCAAATTTAACAGCCCTGATCGCATATGCTAGCTAGTTCTGGAAACCCTCACTCGATTGACTCGACTGATATTTGATGAATGGGAAGGTAAGAAATTGCTCGTCAGACAAAATCCCACTTTGTAACATTGACCTACAGAATCTACCGCAAAATTTCCTTAAAAGACACTTGAAAGGGGAGCTTAGACTTTGGGCCTTGGACTTCATCGAAATAGTCAGTCTTTTGATATGGATATTCCACTATTCCGAGCTCGGTCATAGAATCAGGAAAATTCGGAATCCTATCATTTGAGCCTCACATTCGGCTATACCAATCATCAATGGACTCTTAATCAGGCGAAATACACTTTGAGGTGACCCGTTTAGGATTGGAAGCGCCTTGCCAAGCGTGTAACCGCTCACAGCTCACCGAGCATTTGCTGACTAAGAACGTCAACCAACAACCTCAACCTCTTGAGCTCCCTGAACTTCTTGACAACTCAAAATAAATTGAGTAACAGACCTGGGGAGTGAGTGAAAATCATGCAATGTCACTCCTATATCCCAGTCCTCTAGATTCCAGCGAACAGCAAATCCGACTTCTTTCACTCGAAAGCACCGATCCCACCCCCGCCTGGAAACTCCACACCGTCACCCTCGAGCCGAACCTCCACTTCGCAGCCCTATCCTACGTCTGGGGCGACAAATCTCACACAACAAACATCTCAGTCAATAACACCCTCATCCCCGTAACCACCAACCTCGCCGCCGCCCTCCAACATGTCCATCGATACTGGTCCTACGAGTTCCCCACCAAAGACCCATCAACCTTCCGAATCTGGATCGATTTCCTCTGCATCGACCAATCCAACACCCTCGAGCGCAGTTCGCAAGTCCTCCTCATGCCCAAGATCTACACCTCCGCCGCTCTCGTCCTCGGCTGGCTAGGCGACCACGGTCCCGACAACAACCACGAACTAAAACTCGCAACTCTAGCCGTCAAAGTCCTCGGCGACGCATTCCGGTCTCGAAAGTGGGATCCCGAGAAATTAAGTAGTGACTTGTCTTGGCTGAGTGAGAACGCCGCACTGATCCAAGCGCCTGTTTGTGACAAACTCTGGAACGGGCTGCGATTTCTGGGAAGCTTGCCGTATTGGAATCGGATTTGGATTTTGCAGGAGAATGTTCTGGCTCGTACGGTGTTGTATATCAGTCCTAATGCTATGATTGAGAAATCGACGTTGATGAGTGTGTGTCTTATGGTTTCGCAAGCTTTAGGATTGGAGTTTGAGAGGAGGGATGTGCAGAAGCCGGAGACGGTGCCGGATCATATATGGTTTAAGTTTAGGCCGCCGGAATCGACGGAGTTCTCGGGGATTAGAGAGATTGTGAGGTTTTGGACTGCGGCGACGGTTTATGGTGAGCGGTCTGATGCTGGGAGTGTGAAGGAGAGGATGGAGGCGAGTTTGCAGATTTCGGAGTTTGGGGGGACGTTGTTGGCGAGTGATGAGAGGGATCATATTTATGGTCTTTTGGGACTTAATGATTTGCCTATTAGGGTGGATTATAGCCAGGAGACGAAGGTGAGGGATGTGTATGTCGAGTACTGCAGAGTTGTGCTGGATATGTTGCGGGAAATGGACAAACGGTCATATATCTTTCTGCGCGATGCTGGGATTGGCGTCTTCAACAACAACGAGGATCTTCCATCCTGGGCTCCAAATTTCCCAGAGCGTGCCGCTGGAGAACCGACTCTGATTTTCGGAGCAAAGCTGAGGCTTGTGTATCTCGAGCCAAAGATCCCATTTGCAAGCCTCTCAGGACCTGTTCTCTCTCTTGCTGTAGTGCGCATTCAGAGTCTCGAAAGCAGAGGTGGAAGCCCGACTCTGAAGAATTTGACTGAGGAAGGTGAGGTCAGGAATTGGTGCCAGGACTTTGTGCTGAGACATGAATCATATCCGAACCAGAAGATCCCAGCGCTCTGGGTGCTATTCTTGGTAGCTATGAGAATGCAAGGCTTGGTGTTCGATACTTCCACGATGTTGTTGCTACAGCATTTTGTTGGGTCATTGAAATATGCTATACCGAATACCAGTACCGAGCGGCCGCGAGTCCAGTTTGCTCGGCACATGAAAACCCCAGAAGTCAAAGGGATATCTGTTGGTGTGGAGCTTGATGGGAGTCAGAATCCGGGTTTCATGAATTGGGTGTCTCCGGACATAGGATTTGACAATCCTAGTCAGTCGCTCGAGAATAGAATGTTTGAAGTCAGAGCTCGACTGGTGTTCTTACTACGAAGAAATTACAATGCAAGGCTGTTTGAAACAGACGGAGGATTTCTAGGTATGGGGCCGAAACTTTGCGAACAAGGGGATATCATATGTCTCGTGGATGGCTATGAGGATTTGGTGTTGCTTCGAAAATTGGGTGAGAGGTATCAGTATGTTGGGCCTTGCATGGTGCTCGGAGTTTCGAGTGCTTATATTAAGAACCAACTGGCAGCGGGTGAGTTTGAGGTTGAAACAATAGAGCTCATCTAACATTCGGGGGGCCGAGTTTGTTGATATCTTTTATGCGTGTTGTTCTGCCGTGAAATAATCATGATACCCGAAAATGTTGTTATAATCGCTCATGAACTGTTCAATTTCATCCGGGAATCTAAATCAAAAGGACTGGCTCCATGGAGCGAGACTCAGGATTGATTCCTTGTGGTTCATAAAGATACGCATGCGGCTGAACGTGAGAGGGTGATGGAGTCGTGGAGGAAAGCTGATTTGGGAAGATAAAGTGGTGATTACGGCGCCGCTGGAGGAGTTGGAGTCGGTTGTAGAGGGTGTAGACATTTGTGATGGTTTCAGCGGAGTGGCCGATGGCGATGGGAAGGAGGTGGCAGAGGATGGCGAGGATGGACAAGCAGCGGGGATATTGTCTGAGATTGTTAAAGTGTGGGAGGGGGTGGATGCCAGTGATGAGCATGAGGGAATGGGGGAAGCTGGGATGTAGGAGGGAGACCGCTTTGAGGTTAGTTGCGGGTGGTATGTCTTATTCGTCTTAATTCGATGATGATGATGAGATGAGAGTGGCAGTAGAACAGAAATTCACAAAGCAATCTCACGTTCTCATCACCACCAAAGCGAAGACCGAGGAAATCAATCGAGATAGATTTTGCGTGCGTTGACTACACCCTTCCTATCACTTGATCGCGAAACCGACCAGAGCCTTCACACTCTACAGGTCCAGAAGCAACACCTCCATTTTGACTCCTGAGTCTTTACCACTCTCAGTTCCAGTGGCATGCGCTAGACATGAGTGCTGTGCCTGTTCTTATATACATGTCATCATTGCCCCCGGATCATTTCTTCTGGGAAGGGTACAAAGAGAGATGCAGGACTTGCTTGGTGGGAGGAGATGGAAGTGTATTAACTACAGAATTGATTTCGAACAGACTCCGTTTTCAAGCTACAATAGCCTCAGTATCAATCCCCAGGTTGCGGGAAGCAGAATATGAGTAGGATAAATATCACCTTGTTTCCCTCATGGCTCTACAACACTAATTACCTTGGCTACCACAGTACAGCTACTAGGGCGGCTCCGTGTGCTTGGATGAGCGCTCTCTGAATGACTGGTGAGTTCGAAGGTAAAGCCCAGGAAGTAGGTTTTCTTAAAACAGATGTGTTCTGGTGGAGGAAGAGGTTTGAAATGAAAAGGAAATTCTCGGCGTCCTAAAGCATATTAAAGAGTGTAATCAGCGATGGTGATCAAAACAACGACAACATAACTGCTTACTGACAACAATCGCTAGTATCAATAATCAAACCTCCGAGAATAAAACAGTATCTTTGCAAAGAGGAGGAGAATTAATACCCTACGCAACGAGGGATTGATCGAGGAATCTAGAAGAGAGACCCGTGGACTTGAAGTGAATAGTGTCCATAGCCTGACCCATTGATACTGCCAACAGCTACTTGCTCAATGCGTAGTGCCAGAGCCCACCAGCCAAAAGCTTGCTCCAATGCTTTGGCAAACTGAGTGTATTTATAATTCAGGCTGGAGTAGCGGGGGGAGAATAGCTCGCTTGACATCTCGCTTGCTCACTTCCCAATTCAACCGCAATAAGTATCCGATACCCCAATGGACCCTCATCGAGGAAGAATGAGGAAAAGAGAAAGCAAGGTAGCAAAAGAAGAAGAGCAGAATTGTACAAAATCTCAACCACTTCTATTGTGGGAGAATTATGGAGGCTTATGTATTATGTAGGGTATATACACACCATCAGAGAAAGGGGACGAACCACGCCTTACCATGCATTATATGCTGTGCAATGCGATGCAATGCAAATGCTACTCCACCAATCAAGCATATTCAAAACAGTCCAATACCATCGGGGCAAATCCAGTCCAACTCCTCCAAACCAAATTCCCAGCCTCCTCATCATTTCGCCCCTGTTATCTTTTCCAACCTCAGATCATTCACAACCATATACCGACTCAATCCAATCCATCCCCAACGGAACCACCTCATCTGACTCTTATGCGCACTCGTCATCGCCGTCTGCGCAGCGCGCACTTCTTGGACGCCGCTTAAGAAGAGCAAGGGCGACGGATGTTCATTCATCTGTTTCTTGCTCGCGATAATCACCACCAGACTAATAATCGAGTCAAAGAAACTCGTGTATTTCCTCACGACATTCACCGTCGAAAGCGAGTACAAATCCACCGGAGACCCCCAACCTGGTCGATTATGTATGAGAGAGGAAATAAAGTGTCGTGCGCCGTGGAAGAGGGAGATGTGGTTCGGGTGTGAGGAGACGCCTGATGCATCGAAGGTTATCAGGACGTCGATTGTGGCAGTTGGCGCGTCTGCGGATTTGTTCTTCATTGGGTTTGAGAGGTTCGGCGCGAAGGCTGAGGAGAGGAGGGTCGCGATTTTCTGTTTATCCCAGGCGGTGGTCATACTGTCTGGGAAGTCACTGTAGAAACAATGTATTTATCAGCCGTGGTGCAAGACATGGAGGTGGGGTGGAGGGGCTGATTGGAATGGAAGGAGGGGAAGCGTACGGGCTTTCAACCACAAATACATCGTCTTCTTTGCGCAGACCCAATGCCATGCCGCTCTTTACCAATTCCTTCTTGCGCGTTTCGCCGAGCCCGTCTGCGTCTCCTGGAATATATATCAGCGGGGTTGCTCAATTGCCATCACATCCCGCTTTGCGCGCAGTACGAGCACAAGGGGTAACGTACCACTGCTCAAACACAGGATCTTGACATGATTCCCCAAGTCTGGACTCGTCAATGCTAGGAGCGTCGGCGCAAAGAACATAGCCTCGTCATCGGGATGCGCGATCAGAAGACATATGCGCTTGTTGCGCAGTTTGGGGAAGCGGCTGCGCGCAATGTTGACGGTGTACAGCCATGCGGTGATGGCGACGAGGGGAATCGCAAGGAGAGTGAACCATTGCATGGTTATGCTGGAAGAGTGGGAGCGGGAACGGTGGAGTATTGGCAGACTGCGGAGGTCTGGTGTTGAGTATCCTGTTTGTTTGCTGCAGGAGAAGCGTGGGTAAGGGGCGACTGATAGGTGGTGATGCCACCTGGCATTGGGAGGATCAGTGAGACGACAACGATGACCGAGGGGCGGACGGAACCAAATGAATTGTTACTCTAGGCCCGGTTAGCGAGGGGTGGCATTGACATGGGTGACGGCGGGCGCTAGACTGGAAAGCGGATAGCGGGGGAATTTAAAGTTGGGCCACAGATGCAATGCAGGTCAGATCTCATCCGATGAAGAATCCTAATCCTAAACAACCTTATAATTAATTCTGCTGCGACCTCGACTGTGGCCAGCTTCAATGCTCATCTGGTCGGCCAGGAAGTGTACCACCAGGACGAAGTAGACCAGGAGTACCAAGAGAAGAGGCGAAGAGGCATTTGTTGATTATCTTCCGGAGCTGTGTCCTGGTTCGTAAAGGCACACGACACCGAGGTACCTGGAGGAGAGCATTCGGAGCTATCGGCAGCGAATTGCGGATTCTGTCTCGAGAGTAGGAGAGGAGTAACGACAATCTGTTAGCAGAGGTGTCATAATAGCGGGGTCCGCAGACTTGCCTGAAGAAGGAGCAGAGTGCGAACGTCATCCCGGGCATCGACAAGAGCTTGAGGACATACACAAAGCCAAGAGATAAGCTGCGGACAGCAAACCTTCAACATGGCACGCCACCGCAAAGACAAGACTCCCAAGAAGATCCCCCTCTCCCAGCCCGATCGATCCGGTCCATCCCAAGCAACACTCCTCGACATCGCTGAACAACGCGGCCTCCTCAAGACCTACGATGGCCAAAATGACACATCGTCCCTCGAAGGCAGGATGAGGGAAGAAGCGGATACAGAAGCATTAGTTGGCAGATTGGGCGAGTCGGTGTTATGGAGTATAAGCTTGACAATGTTGCATTTCACGCTGGATGTGTTGATCTCGCATCAGTACGGACAGGATAGTATTGTTTGGCCGGATATCATTTGGAGGGCTGTGCAGGCTTTTCCTGGTACGTTGCCCCTTTTCAATTGATATCATTTACGAGTCGGGCCTAATGCTGCTACAGTTATCTTCCTCTTGATGTACTTCTTCCATCAACACCCGACACCCTCGCCTGTCATCCCGCCTCTCGCTCCGAAAGCTTTGAAGATCACATACCAAACACTGTTCTTCGTTGGCTCCGTCTCCGCAGGCTGTTACTTGATCTATATTACGAATATGCATGGATATTATGCTGTGATGAAGCAGTCTCCTCCACTTGGATGTTTATGGGTCTGGTCTGTTATTGAACTAGATCTTATACCTGCCGTGGGAAGTCTGCTGTGGTGTGTGGTATTCTTGAAGTGGGGAGGGTACAATTATTTGTGAAATGACGGAGATGTACATATATGTTGTAGATATGCGTGCATATTATTCCGGGTATCCAAGAAGCATTTACCTGCCAGTTCCCCACAGCTGTCTGTTACAACTCGGACGTGCCCGTTCTTGTTACAGCAACAACAGGAGCCAACCCGGAGCAGCAAAACCTCAATGTTGAGGGGCAAGAGAACAACAGATCATACCATCCAATGGGTATGCACCGTTGCTCTCCGCTATTTCAGCTATCATTTTGTTCATTTACTCCAGCTGTAGTCAAGCCCAATGCCTTCGCCAGATCATGTGACGTGGCCTCGCTTGTTTGTTTTCTTTCGTACTCGACCTGCTTTATGGGTCTCAATGCCATGCGGTGACTCTTATAACGTTGATTTATCTGTCGGAAAAGGCCTTCAATGACGGCCATCCTCAGTTCTTCATAATATCCTTCGCTAGAAGAAGCAAAGAGGCATTGTTGAGGTGGCCTAATTGACCTTCTTTGATCGGAGACTTCTCCTCTGTGCATAGTCTCGAGCGTAGCTGGTTTCATTTTCCTGCACCTTGCCGTAATCAATTGAAATAAACAGAGTACTTTGGATATCGAATGAAATGCAGGCAGTTTTCCGATGAGAGTCTATCTTTCCTTTAACGATGCCGTCCTTTCTGGAAAGTTTTCCGTTCTTTGTGATTCTGCTTGATAGGAGACGAACGTTCTCGTATCTGTGCGCTGCCTTGCTGCATTTTCTAGGCCCTTTGATGTCCGTAAAGATCATTCCAGTCATCTTCCAAGCACATGTATGCACTCTTTTACCCGTAAAGAAGAATCATTAAAGCCTTCATGGAGAAGAAAGGCGGGCGGAACACGACATGCAGGATCTCTTCCTCTTTCCTCCTATATCTCTGATCTTAGCTCTTTTCCAGCCAGGTATTGGGGGGAACATAATTCAACCAACATCCTCCATTCTCAACCCAGAATACATCCAACAACCAAGATGGCTTCACCACAACCGGTCGCGCCAGATGTTCCTCCTCCAAACTCAAAATCCTCCTCTCCAATAACAACTTCCCCAATGAGCGAGACTGTCCCAACACTTCTGACCATGCCTTCATCAGCTGAGACGAATATACCTTCACCGGTTGTAGCGTCGTCTTACCAAGCGATTGAGCACCTAGATCCTTCACTGTCTGAAAAGCTCCCAGTCCTTGCCGACAAGTCCACACCGTCCAAGCCTTCATCCACAAGTCCATCTTCGAAGTTGAAGATCTCGACACCCCGCTTTGGAAACCTCCACAAAGACCGCGACCAAGCAAATGACAACCAAGGGAGCTCTTCTCATCTCGCTGAAGCGTTGGTCGACATGCCAGAAAATCAGCTGAAGAAAGTCGCTGCTACAGTGTCTGGAGCGGAAATGTACGCATCCGTCGACGAACTACCCGGTCGAACTCGTCCAGAAACGTCTCTTCCCACCGCTAATCAGTGGCTGAGTTCCACTGAGGGGATCGGAGGCATTTCCCACATCGCGACTTCAGCACCACCCAAGAGCGGACAACCAGACTACGCAGAAGCATCAGAATCAGTCAACACATCGACACTCTCGCTCACCGAAGCACGCCCGGACGATGGTCCCGAAGACCCAACATCCACCCCGTGTCCAAAACAACAGGCAATAAGAGAGACAAGACCAAGCGGAAGACCCAGCCCAAACCTAAGCCCAAGGCTACACCCAGACCCCAGGACCAAAAGATCTTCGTACCCGTCCCCATCGCCGGTCGCGAACCTGCACCGATGAAGAAGCCGCATGCTACTGCCCGTCGGTCCATTGCCAAAGGCTTGAAGAAAGCTACTGAGTCTGGGTCTGGGGTGAAGGGGAAAGCGTACAAAAGAGTAGGGACGGTCAAGGTTTTGAATGATATTGAGGATGATGATGAGGATGGTGGTGGAGACGATATACGCGCCTACGCTCCCATCCACGTACCAAGCAAGCCGACTTTAGCGAGGTCGAAGAACATAGATCGGATTATGAGATCTCGGGGTCAATCTAAAGGTTTGCCATCTAAGGACCAGGATCCATTTACCGAGCAGGAGGAAGACGACGGAGAGGGGAGTGAGAATGAGGATGAGCGTGGATTGAGATATCGTGGTGGAATGGGCTCACCTGATCGTGATCCAGAGGGAAGTAACGACTACAATGATAGCTCGGACTCAGGCTCAGACTCCTCGAGCGACAGCGATACCGACAGTGGTATCGACCCTACGGTCAGCACGTCTACACTCTTCAGCACATCCACATACCTACACGCCGATAGCGCGGCGTTCATCGCCGAACTCTCTACTCGGATGTCGGTACTCAAGAAGAAGGACAAGAAGTTGTTGAAGCAGAATAAGGAGTTGGGAAAGGAGAGGGATATGTTGCGGGATCAGCTTGAGAAGGCTTTGGAGGATGCGAAGGCGCTTAGGGTGGGGATTAAGAGGAAACATGTGGAGGTTATGGCGGCGGAGGAGAGGGTTAGAGAGGTTGAGGGGGAGATTAGGGGGTCGAAGGGGATGGGGA